>SRSE01001066.1:0-54026 GCA_005024645.1 Planiliza haematocheilus
GTAGCGGAGTCAATTTTGACCGAGTATTTGTACTCTTACTCAAGTACTGGGATCCAGTACTCTGTCCATCTCTGTAAAGGAACCATATGTAAGAAATGTATTTCAATTCATAATAAAATGGCCCTGATATGTCACTAGACATTAAGAAATCATGTTGCATGTCATATACTTATATCACTGACAATGGTATAGTTCGGCTAAGATATTGTCATTTAAAAGTGAAGTTGCATCCCTCAACTGATGTTGATGTTGTCATGTTGTGTTTTGGCCTGATGCGCCACCCTCTACCTATCTACTAATCACAAAGTCAGTACTGTTTCGGCATCCGGGCATCACAGCTGCAGCTACAAACGAGGGGATACACAGGTTCACAGTATTTTGAAAGTGATTGCAGCACAAGTTTTGGCCACAATCTTACATACGTTGCCTTTAACTTTCGGGCTATTTGTGAACTAGAAGTCATTACTGCAGTCATTGATAATATGCTACAACTCTGTGGTAGACAAAACAACATGTGTCCTTTTAGTCATGTGATTCACACATCACATCTTTTCTATGCTTAAACATCTTAACATATTTTCTGAATTAATCTGGTTTGTTATTAAAACATTATCAACAATAACTGTTCCAATTGAAGAGGTAGAAACTGCATGATGTTATGCAAACAAATACCCTGAAGACTACCCTCGCAGATAGTATGATAGTATGACTATGTTATTTAGAATTATTGTATTAAATTTAATGGAAGAAATATGAAGTTCTACTTAAAACAATGAACAGAAATAGTACCCAAAAAACAAAGATGTCCAAAATAGTACAAAATAAAACTGAGAAAAGACATGAAGTCATTAATTACTTTCCCTTGTATTACTAAATGGCCCTATAATTAGATTAGAATCAATGTTATTGTCATTGTGCAGACTACAAGTACAAAGCCAATGAAATGCAGTATGCATCTAACCAGGAGTGCACAAAAAGCAGAAAAGTTCAATGTTATATACAAAGTATAGACAGGCATAGGCAGGACAAGAAATAATGTCCGTAATCCGCAACAAGACTGGTGCAGCTCACTCAGAAGGCTGCGTTGCTGGTGGATGTCCGTGATCCTCAACAGGCCCTGTGTCTGGTACAGGTCACCTGAAAGGCTGCGTTGCTGGGCCTGGGCCAACATCTTCTGTATAGTCATTTGAGAGCAGATGTACATTTACAAATGGCTGGCAGATATCCATCATCTGCAGCAGGCTCTGTCACTGGTGCTGTTCATTGGAAGGCTGCATTGCTGGGGGTTGGGAAGGCTGTGTTGGTGGTGGATGTCCAGGACTGGTGCAGGTCACTCGGAAGGCTGTGAGGCTGGTTGATGTCTGTGATCCTCAGCAGCCCTGTGTCTGGTGCAGGTCACTCAAAAGGCTACGTTGTTGGGCCTTGGCCACCATTGCCTGTATAGTCATTTGAGAGCAGATGTACATTTACATAAAGTCTACATGCTATTGTAGGTGAAATAAACCAGCATTTCTTTTCTTAAAGTTTACATCCAGTCAAAAGTGCATGAATTAGAATTAGAATGCATGTCTTTGAAAAATGTACAGTTAATCATAATAGGTACTCACATAATGTCAACATGTCAGAAGATCTCATGACAGCATTTCCGACTCCAACCTCTGTAGTGGTTGGTTTAGCTTTGTCTTACAAAGTAAGACTTCTTGCACTCCATATTCAGTCCATTGTTTCGTAGTGGTTAATTGTACAGATCCAGCAGTGAAATTTAGCAATATGTTAGTGAACAGATTCCATAGATGCCATTATGAAATGAAATTCATAGAGTATAAGTAACTTTCTTCCACCATGAAATATCAATAACTCTTCCTTCTTTTTCCTTCTTTGTTATTATGCATGGCAAAACATACTTCTCAATAATTGGAAATAACATAACATAACAAAACAAATAAAAAAAATACTTATTACTTAATAATACTATACTATCAGTATTTTATTACTTAAAATACTGATAGTATAGTCGCAGCTAAAACAAATCAGTCCAACACAAAAGAACAGCCTAATACAAAATCAGGCCCAAGACATCACAGGCAGAAAAAATAAAACTTAAACCATTAAATATGTCTTATTTCAAGTAGTTGTACAGGTCTAATGGCTCAAAATTGTCTTGGGTTGATTAAGTAGCCAACTGAATTCTCCTCACTCAATCTAAAATTTAGAAACAAAAACAAACTTTCTTTTCTGAA
This sequence comes from Planiliza haematocheilus, assembly GCA_005024645.1. NCBI lineage: Eukaryota > Metazoa > Chordata > Actinopteri > Mugiliformes > Mugilidae > Planiliza > Planiliza haematocheilus. The sequence goes on from SRSE01001066.1 coordinate 2,241, forward strand.
TTCTTCATGTGAAAACATAGCATTTTTACATAAACAAAATAATTATATAAAGTCTGTCAATATATTGTAACACATTTATAAATGAAATGATCAACTGATGCATATTTGAACTACTTTAACAATGCAATTTAGTTTGATTCACCATGTGTATTAGAACTGCATACCAAGTGGACAGTGCTAATATGTAAATGACTTCCATCATGCATTTTCATCACTCAAACAAAATGGTAAGGTCTTCAGTTCAATTGGTATGAAAGACATACACAGTGCTAAGATGCACCTGTCAGTCTTGGTAGACCTAGAAGTCACTGCTTAGAATGATTCTGTAGTCCCACACAGGAATTATGGCTGTTGTTGCTTTTTTTTTTAATTAATCCAAATGAATCCCTTTGAATGTCCTCTGAATTTGACTCCTTTACACATCACCTGTCTCCAGCAAGCGAAGGATACCTTCGATAGGCATGATAAACAACAATGGCATGACTGTCCACTTGGTTTAATTTCCTAATTCACGAAAATGTTGAACAAAAAAGTTCCCAGTATAGGGGCCATTTTCCAAAAGAAGTTGCAATAATGGTAATAATGGTAATGAAAACATTCAATAGCATTTAAAGCATTACATATAACGTGGTGTAATGGTAGTGTAATGAAACCAAAATGAAATAATTTTACAAATATTAACAAGACATAGCCTAAAATGCTTGAGACAATTAGGGAACAATCCACTGACTTAAAAAAAATCACCTGGATAATAAATCAACTGTATTGCTTTCTGATATTTACACATTCATCTGTATAGCTTTACTGTTATTTGCAACTTCTTTTGGAAAATGGCCCCTATACTCCTCCCATCCCTTGCAAAGAGCCGTCCAGTGTATGTTTTCTCCTTGCCACCACCCACCCACCCATTCGAACCCCCACTTAGCGGACGGACTATGGAGTACATTCATAATGACATCATAATATAAAGAGAATATAAATACTTACGTGTTCAAAGACAATTATCATATATCACAGAAAACATTACAACAATGAGATCAGTATTGCTTCATGAAAACTGTAGTATGTCTGCACAACTTCAACAACAACATGTTCTGTGCCTTTAATGTAAACATGATCTATTAATGTACCTTTTTCAGTTGTAGCCGCTTGCACGTGCTGCTGGTATCCATGCCGTTCTAGTAACTTGAGAATTGTAGAAGATACAAAGATGTCCTCATTGAAGTCTCCCATGATCAGCTTTCTCCCTGGATGCTTCTCAAGTTCAGAAATGACCTGTAATAACTGCTCTCGAAACATGTCAATCTTATAAGAGCTGGGCCTGTACAACACAGCAGCAGTCAAATTTGCATGAGGTACTTCAAAATACAGACATTCCAAATTGCATCTTTCTGGAATTGACACCTGCACATCAACGTTGTCTGAACAATACACACCAACTCCACCTCTTTGTTGTTCTTTCAGTGCTGCAAATGCTGGCTCGGAGTCATCGTAACAGTTTGCCCTCGGATTGTGTTTGAAGACGTATCCTGGAAGTTGTGGCTCTTCATCAGTGTCTGCATTGAGCCATGTCTCTGTTAAGCAAATACAGTCAGCATTCATGAGGACTTTATGGGATTGAACATCCTGAATGTGAGCATTCAAACTTTGTACATTGTGAAGTGCTACTGTGCACACAGGGTTCATGTTGGATGAAACAGTCATTCCAAAATTAAACTTAGGCAAGCATTTCATAGCCGACTCTACATTGTCATCACAATATATGGCAGATTCTTTGAAGTCCTCAATTATCAGCCCACCAAGACTTCTTACACGACTCAATGCAACGTATGCTTGCCCTGGAGCAAAGATCTTCTTGAGTGATACAACAGCCTTTTCAACAGTAAGCCCCTGACATTTATGTACAGTTACCGCCCAGGCCAAGCTAATCGGCAGTTGCCTTCGTACACCACCATTATTAGCCACTTGTTCCTCTTGCACTTCCACTATCGTCGAACGTTCGGAAACCCTTCTTGCTTTTGACCTCTGGATCTTTCCTACATTAGGGTCTTCAAACTCCACATGGATAGCTGCTGGGATGTCATTCTCTTGTTGGCTTTGAATGATTTTCACAACTGTACCACATGCTCCATTAACAAGGCCATCAGACACATCTATGTTTTTCTTCAACATGACCCTTGCTCCAACACCCACAGAAACACATTTAGGCAAACAAGAGTTGAACACTTTTTTGTGAAAGCCAACTTTGCGTTCCATTCTTCCAGTTTTGGGATTTCGGACAAAGTCTTGAGCACGTACGCTGATTGCATCTGGGCAGGTCTCTTGCAGTCTCTTCACGTTGTATTCATCAACTTCCGCATTTGTAGCATACACATGAATGTCATTAGATTCCTCACCAGTTTCACGCTGCTTCAATGTGAGAACATCACGGTCGGTGAGAGGCTCGTTCTTTTACGTACTCTGAGACGATTAAGCGTTTCCGCAAATCCTGCATTTTCTTGTCTAACAACTTTAGTTAGTTCTGCAACCTCAAAGTTGTTGTCCCACAGGTTGACTCCTTTGTTTTCAGCAAAAAGAGCTGTTCCTTTCACAGGCTTGAGTTGAAAAAAATCACCCACACAAATCAGGGAAACTTTTGCAAACACGGAATAATCACCAGTCTGCTTGATTTGACGCAGTCTACCATGAATGTAGGCCAGAAGACGATGGTCGACCATGGACACCTCATCAATGATCAGAATTTGCAAGCTGCCCATTTTGGTTCGCAAAGAATTGACTTTCTCATCACCTAGTGGTTGATATGGCAGTTTGACATTTGCACCAATGGAGAAAGTGTTGTGAATTGTTGCAGCGCCGATGTTATATGCAGCCACTCCTGTAGGTGCTGTTAGAAGCACAGTGAGGTCCTCGGGATTTTCAGCAATCTGTGACAACAGCCTGGTAGATTCGTAATGTATCGCTTTGATTAAATGGCTTTTCCCCGTTCCTGCTCCACCAGTAATGAACAATCGCAACGGTTCAGGATTTTGTCCAAACAGTTTCTGCAAACACCACCTACGAACAGCATAGAATATAGCAGACTGTTCTTCATTTAATGAGCGTAGTAAATGCAGTGCATCCTCTCTGGGCATTGACACATGATTTGTTTCCAAAGTGCATGTAGTCTGTGGGTTTGCTGTCAGGTCAGGAATGAGTGTGTCATGATCATCATCATCGTCACCTTCATCATCCACAACTTTTTCTTTCATCAGATCCAAACAATGAAGACGCTCCCTTTCTGTTTCAGGACATATCTGAGCCCAGGCATCTTGTAAATCAATGTTGTCTTCCAGCAACTGTTTAGCTCTGTCAATCTCATCACTTTCTTTTTCAAATAAAGCTTTGTTGGAATCCACAATTGACTGCACTCTTTGGACATCAACGCCACATTTCACTGCACCACTTTTATAGAAGTGCTCATATGTATCAAACTGAGGTGGTTTGAGGTGGCACTCTTCATAGTAAGGCAAAAACAGTTGCAGCAATGAATGGAAGTAGTTTTCTGGGTTTTTTGTGGGAGAAAATCTGGGATACCTCACGACAGCAGGTTCAGTTCGGGTCCTTCGTTTGACAAAGCCGCAGTTGTTGTTGAGCTGTATGATGTCAGGTGAATCTCTTTCAGTCGGAACCTGTGACTTTGGTAGAACTCTGTATTCAGAACAAAAACTGGCCAGGCATAAATCCTGAAACTGTTCATTCTGAGGTCTGTTCTTATACCTCTCGATCACATTGGTCATCCAAATGCTGCTTTCATCATTACAAGGTTGGAATTGAGCTTTAGTTTGGAGGACATGCAATGGCAAACTCATCCTAACAGGATTGTCACCGACAGGAATGAACTGTACGTCACGAGAGCATTCTTTCAAGTGCATGTGTGTTAATCGATACACCGCCTCTTGGGCTGAAACTTCTCTGTTGTGTAGGTATACACTTCCAAGCTGTTTGAATGCTGCTTTTGCATCAAGGTTGCCATTCATTGACTCGTCTTGGGCACGTTGTAAAAGCAAACCCATTTCTTGTTCTGCTTTTGTGATGTATGACAGTATGTAGACCACAACTGAAAAGGCATCTGTGACATACTGGATATCCATGTTGCCTTGCCAAGCACGGAGTAAGTTTTTGTTGTACTGGTTCACCCAAATGTCTCCAGGATTTCGTTTCAGGACAATGCTCGTCTTATTGGAACATATGTTATATGCCTTTTCAAACAAACCTTGATCTATCCCGAGAGACTCAAAAAATGCATCAGCTGTATCAAAATTCATGTCAGGCATGGTCAACGCAGTTTTAACCTTCTTTATTATTGCACTCGCACTTGTATTGTCATCATTGCCGTTCAAGTCCTCACAGTTATCGGCTCTCGTGATGAAAGTACAGCTTGACGGTGGCCGTGGGAAATTGAACCTGCACACTGTGTTTTTCTTGCGGCAAGTCTTAGAGTGTCTTGTGCTGTGCCTCTGTACGCTGCTCACAACCTCGTAAAGCTCTGCATCTGTTTCTGGAGGCATTTCACAGGTGATGTATGTATCTATGAACTGTGTCACTTCATCATCACTCTCTTTATCAATCTTGGGAGCATTTTCAACCCAAAAAAGACAGTGGACATGAGGAGAACCACGCTGTTGAAATTCAACACGGTAGAAGTAGTCCTTTATTTTCCCTATGGGTTCTGCTGGCGACATGATTACATCACGGAGAAAGCAATGCCATCGGTGATCAAACATTCTTGCCGCTGTGACGGGGTTGCGACGTATGAGTCCACATTTGTCAGACCAGTCAAGATCGTCAACAGACGTTTGTTTACCTTCTATTCTTAGAATGGAGTTCAGCATTTCAGGCCATCTCAAGTCTGCAGAGCTGAAAGATGCAAAGAATGTGGGTATGGAGAGTTGTCTTATCATGGCAAATAAGTCTTTCTGAACTGACATCCAGTAGGGAGGTGTGCCACGAATTCCTCGTAAGAACTTGTATCCTTCGTCATTGCGCAATATTTTACTCAATGAGTCCGAGTTCAACAACATGTCTGGTGACTCCAGAGAGGAGTTGCCGCCACCTTTGCGTAATGCTACGGATACACCAGATACAACTTGATGCACCTCTGATATGTATTGCGCGTAAAAAATGAAGTCTGTGTTCTGTGCAAAACGCCCATCTGCATTCAGAATGCGTGTGTTCAGGTAACGAGACAGAGTTATTTTGGACTCTCTTTCATCATGGAATGTAGGTCCACCAGATGGATACAAAACAGGGAAACATTTTGCCTCATTGGTTTTATCAGACAGCAACCTCACTGGACTGTTACCTTCACCTGGTGCCACATTAAGTATATCCTGGAAATTCTGATCAATGATCTCTGAACCCAGATCGACAGGTTGCAATGACGTATCAGACAAAAGCCCATTCTGGTCTTTGATGTAAGTTATGTCTTCCTCTGCTTGCTCCTCAGGAACATTTTCATCATCACTGTTATCAGGTGTTTCCTGTTTGGTACTTTCTTCATGCTGGTCAGTGCCATTCAGAGAATTTACCCATTCGTCATTCATAATCACATCACTGTACCATTTATTGTTTGCCATCAAATACCTAAGTGCATTTCTGACACGATCAGTGTGGACATACATGTACTCATAATGACCTTTATATGTCAATTTGCGTTTCAGTTTCACTCTTATCATCTTGTCATCACATTCATTTCTTGGGAGTATATTTGTCACAGTTACGTCATTAACTGGAACAGAGACACATGGACCATGACAAGCTGTCTGACGACCTCGAGGCAAACACAACAGCTTCATGAAGGGAATGTGACGTGCAATAAGATGTTGTTCTAAAGAGTTGAGACATTTAAGCTCTGGTGGGATTTCATTCAAATGCATGTTGTTTGTAACACTTTCTTCGGGAAGTTTTCCTCTGAGTATTTTGCGATGACATGTAAAACAAATCCATAATTTGCTTGATGGGCTATCTGACAAATGGCACTTCTGCTGGCATCCAGCATCACATACATGTAAATATTGCAAAGTTATGCATCTATCAGCCAATGCAGCCACCTCTGCTCCTTTGCTTTCATAGCCATGTCTCTTACACTCAAGCACTTGTTTCCTGAAGAGTAAACGGTGACAGACTGAGCAGACATATTCAGGACCACAGCTGACCTCCTGACGAAAATGATCAATAGCAAAGTCTATGTCTTCCTGTTTCTTTTGCCACTTTGCATAATTCTCACAACCACGTTTTATTTTTTCTGTACGAATGTTTTTGTTTTCTCTGTATGTCTTCTTGCTTGCCTCTTTTTTTTGGTTCTGAAAGTTAATGCTGTTATTGTATTTAATACGACAATAACCACGCACAAGATTCTGAAATGGCCTGTTTGTCTCATATTTGGCTTTGGAGTAGGCACGGACAAGATTCTGGAATGGCCTGTTTGTCTTATATTTGGCTTTGGAGTAGTCACGGACAAGATTCTTGAAATGCCTGTTTGTCTCATATTTGGCTTTGGAGTACTCACGCACATAAGTCCGAAAGGCCTTGTTTGTCTTATATTTGACACTAGAATACTTGCGTACAATTGCTTGAAAGGTAGAATTCTTCTTATATGTGATTTTAGAGTGGTCACACAGAGATTTGTGATATTTAGGATCAGAAGCATACTTATTCCGCATATATGCACGCTTTCTGTCTCTGTAATCGCTGTCGTTGTGATATCGCTGGCGATCTTTCTTTGCTTTCACATTTTCTGATTCATCCTTCAACTTTCTCTTTCGTGTTGACCTCAACTTGTCATCAGTCTTTACAGGCTGGCATGTTCCTGCGCAACTTCTTGCATCTTTGTGTTGAACACATGTTACAACCTCATAATGACTGCCAGTGTGATTTAAATAAATGGAGTTCTCTCTACATGTGTGTGAGTCTGTAGGTCTGTGCATATTCCATCTGCCATCACTGAAAGTAAATATAGTTGTTTGCAAGAAGTCAGCAGCAGCAAAAATATCAATCTCTTTTGCCCATGAACCACAGTAGTAGATTCTTGATTTAGTCACGTAGTCCTGCACAGATGTATATTCATCCCTGAGATACATTTCAAATTTGGTGCTGTTTCTCTGAAGGTGTTGCACGACAGACCGTCTTACTTTCAAATGCTTGTCTTCGTTGTGACAAATGGCAAAGGCTAGGCTGCGGTAAAAGCAATTCCCATCAGGTTTTATGCTTTTTATCTTACAGGGACACCCCATGTCATCGAGATCAGTGGTTGCCATTAGGCCGACATCAACATTTTCATATTGAAGATCCAAACATGTGCAGAGTGCATCCTGGTCCTGGCGAACCAAAGGTTTAAAAGCCTGTTTCTGAAATCTTACATCACTTATAATGACATCATCAGCTGCTTCCGCATTACACTGTAAAGGCTGAAAAGACTGTTTGTGCGTACCTGCATCAATTAGAATGACGTCGTCTGTTGCAATTTCCTCTCGCTTAGCATCGTTACTGGGCACTCGTTTCAAAACGTGACTGTACAGAGGTCTGCTATTCGTGTTAGTGTCTGGTATGGTCTGTAAACATTCTGTGCCACACGTGAAATCAGCTGCAGCTGTAGACTTAAATGACCCACTTACAACTCGTTCACACGCTTCACGCTTACGCTTCACCACATCGCTGTAGAGTGGACGGCCACTTGCAGAGCTCGTTGAACAGCTGGATGAATCGCTGTAGAGTGGACGGCAACTTGCAGAGCTCGTTGAACAGCTGGATGAATCGCTGTAGAGTGGACGGCAACTTGCAGTGCTCGTTGAACAGCTGGATGGTTCGTGCATCTGGGCATTGGCGGCAGTTATCACGGTGACTCCAGTTACCTCAAACCTTGGTGTCCTCACGCCAAAAGATCGTGCAAACTCGGAAACAAACGTGAACAGGAAGTGTACAGAGCTGAAGTACTTAACACAACTTGTCATCTTACCTTTCTGGTTGACGTTTCTGTTAGCATGTGAATCAACAAAAGCAAACCTTGCTCCTACATTCACTATAGCATATGTGTTAGCACAAATGGTTAACAAACAAGCATTATTGCTAAACAGTGCCCGCTGCAGTGCTACATCAAAAGGCATGGCAACATCATGTAAAGCATTATCATACTCATCAACCTGAAGAAATCCAGTGTAAGACTCAGCAAAGTTTATTGTAAAATCACAATTCCACACTTCATACTGCCTCGGCAATTCAGACACAGCAATGTAACCCCTTCCACGGTCTCTTATTTTACCCTGTGCACGCATTGACCTGTAAAGAGCAGTTCCCTTAATCAAAACATCATCCAGATCTCCAGTTTCCCAGCTCCACACGTTCTTCATCTTGGACTTCAAAACGGCAGTCAAGCTGATGGCACCACACTGCTTGTTGCGCACATTTCCAAACCGTGAATGTCCTTGATGAAAAGAGCCCATCAGCACAGATCTCTCTGGAAAGTCATCAGATTGAGTCAAAGAGGAAAAATCGTTTGTTACAGTTTGTTCATTGACACAGTATGGCACTGAGTTTCCATTAGAGGCATGAGACTTTGGTAGAGAGTCAGAGAGAGTAAGTGGAGAGTTTGGCAAAGAGTTTGGCATTTTGTTTGGCACTTTGTTTGGCAAAGAGTTTGGCATTTTGTTTGGCACTTTGTTTGGCAAAGAGTTTGGCATTTTGTTTGGCATTTTGTTTGGCAAAGAGTTTGGCATTTTGTTTGGCATTTTGTTTGGCATTTGTTCTGTAACAGTGTTAGACACGTGGTTTGGCATTTGTTCTGTAACAGTGTTAGACACGTGGTTTGGCATTTGTTCTGTATCAGTGTTGGAGTTCAACACGCATGTAGACACATGGTTTGGCATATGGTTTGTTTCAGAAGGTGTTTGGGCTTTTTTTCCACGAGGACGCCCAACCCCGTCACAGGGCCCCAGGTCAGGTTCTCCTGGACATGGCATCTGTAACACACAGAGAGTACATATAAAATATCATGTCTAACATAACATTTCCTTAATTATCTCTTACAGTTACACTAATCATTTCAGCAGTTCTAAAATAAACACACTTCCAGAATTGCAGTGCGCATATATATATATATATATATATATATATATATATATATATATATATATATATATATATATATATATATATATATATATATAACAACTCCCTAACTTTTATATTCCATTATTATAAATTTAAGATGCACATCATTCTGCAGCATACTGAAAAAAATCTGCTATTTCCTTGCTGTGAATAAGAATTGGAGCAACATTTAAACTGTACTATGATAATGATAATACACAGTCATAATACTTCAGACAAATGAAGTAGAATGGACAACAGACCTTGTCAGAGGACCCCTGGTCCTGTGATGCCCTGTCAACCCATGTTTTCTTGCCTGCCAGCGACCTTTTACTTGAACGTGGCATCTGCAAAACACAAAAAACACATACCACAAATATTGTCATGTCTAATATGCCACATCTACTTAATTCACTCAAACAGCTACACTGTAATATATTTATAAGATAGCAATGCACACAAACATTCCTTCACAACTTCAAGACAGGCTATTAATTTAAAGCAAATACATTCAAAAGCAAAAAAAAAAATCACTGCAATCCATTTATGAATAAAAACTAAGACTAAGGGCTCCTGCTCACTGCCTGCATGCATATTTACATTTTTGGGTCCAATGTTAACAAGTTACAGCTTGCACAATGCTTGTATGAGGCACAGCTTGAGCCGTGCCCAAAATTTGTGCATGTTAGAAATAGGACCAATTCCTACTTTACAAGCAACACAAAAGCGTGTTGGAAGCGTTTACATTCAAATGTGAAACTGAAGAGATGTTCTGACAGGCAGAGGGCCCACCACAGCACAGCACAGACACATTTCTGGTGTTCAGACACAGACAACAGCACACAGCAACAGAAACGCCACACAGGCAGTGTGCAGGAGCCATAACATTTAACATTTCTTCAACATTACATGACTTTCAATAAAAACAATCATAATACTGTTGGGTAAATCAAGTTCAGTGCTTTACTTGCATACTGTTTTTCCAGTTGAACATGTCACATGTCTACTCACTGACATCTCATCTGCAGAGACCAGTCACCTCAACCAGCTTCTGAATGTATGTCTGCAATGCCGTCACTGCAATACTAGAGAGCCTCACAGCTAAAAAGGCTTAAGTATTGTATGCTACATTTTGATTGCAATAATCCTCAATCCTGCTTCTCTATCTTAAAGTGCAAGGGTAGGTAATTCCATATTCATTAACAACACCCATGCTTACCTTTCAAAAGCAGGGACACAATGTCAGTATCTGCAAAGGATAGAATAAAACAAAGAAAAAGTAGTAATGTTTTAGAGCCATATTAATATCAAGTCAAACATTATACTGTCTTCTTAATTTTACCTGATATTTCATGCACACATACAAGTGAAAACAAAGCCCAAGAGGCTTGCTTAACAGCATTAGGTCTATAAAATGGAACCTTTGTTGTACATATTTACAGTTACACCTCAGACAGATGTTCACCAACTGAAAAAGCCATGACAACGGGATAAAACAAATGGGCTCTATGCACGCATCACTTCCACATTGGCGTAAGGATGGTGTGACATTTCCAGTTACACAGTCACAGTCGACATTTACGATGGCAGATACTAAATTCACAAGGTGTTTGCTGGAGTTGCCAAAAGTGTCTGTTCACGATATACAGAGGATCGTCCAGGCATCCAGTACAACACCACGTAGCAAATTAGACAAAGGCTTCAAATTTTACATGTCTTCATTTCTTTGCAACTTTGAAGGTAATTTGCTAACACTAGTTAGCCTGAGCTACAATCCTACTTTTGGTGTTTTAAGCATAATAACTTTCGCCCAAATGCATCCTATGGTGTTTTTGTGAATGTACCTGAGTCAAACTTTAGTTTAAAAGCATAATTACGTCTGAAGCGCTACGTTTAAGCTTGTTCGTGTTGTCATTTTCTGGTCAAATGGCCTTTTGAATGGGAATCGTAGGGACGCTAACGTTACTATTTTGATACGTGATCACGTAGAAATGGCTATTTTTAAGACATTAAGAAGGCTTGACACAACATGAAACTATGATCGAAGTATCATCTGTGACTTTACACATAAACTCGAGCATTGAGAACATTGTTCGTGTACACAGAGTTTAGTTATAGAAAGGTTTTGAACAACTCACTTGGTTTTTCTGCTCGCTGCCATCTGGCCAGTTAAGGAGTGACTTGTTCAAAATCTTATTTTTAGTAAACTATTTGTACACAAACAATGTTCTCAGTGCTTGAGTTCATACCCAGTTGATACCCAGATCAAAGTTATATGTTGTGTCCAGCCTTCTTAGTGTTTTAACATAGCAATTTTTACGCGATCATAACGTACAAGTTAAAACATTAACATAAACAACACAACAACGAAGAAAACGAACAGTTTTGGGTCTTCTGACGACAAGCATTCCATGGTAGCATACAATAGCTGGTAGCACATCATATCACTCTACGATAACCGGATGTTTACAGCCATCCTGAGATTTAACCGGACATACGTCATGATCGCCAGTGTATACAGCCCATTACAGTAGCAAGCAGCGTTGAACGGGCCCTTGCACCTTGCGGCCGGCAAGGGCGGGGCCACTGCAGTTCTCAGGGGATACAATAACAATGCACCATGGCACGATGCACAGTCAATACAATTCAATATTTGTCAGAGCAAATCAACTGTGATAAGAATTAAGAATCTATCTTAAGTATCTCTAAGTATATCTTTCCATCTAGTAAAGATCGACATTATAACAACGAAGAATAATCTCCGCTAGCTTAATGCTAATGTACAATGCAAAACACCATAGACAGGCTAACGGAACTAGCATTGTCATAGCGGCGGCAACACCAAACGACCGCGACCTTATACAAACAGCAGTTACACACATAGCAACACACATAACTACACATTTATAATAGTCAGACGCATGTTCTCTTAATTCCTTAACGACCGGAAAGGCTGATATTTAGCTGAAAAACGACTTCTTCCCCTCAAACCACTACAATCGCAATCGCCACACTGCCATCCTCTGGTGGAAACGTGCATGCCAGAAGCGGAAGCACACATAGTCTCGGCTCTTTTGAATGTACTCTCTCTGTGGCATCAACAAACAATTGTATTATTGTCTCTGTGGCATCAAAGTATGTTAAAACAGCATCACCCACCATTACACGTTTAACCAACACGCACACGCGCGCACACACACACAAAGCCAGCAACCAGAGAGAAGTACTTTGGCTCCATCTGCTGGACAAAGTAGCAAACTACGTGCAATGATGATACCAACAGTGAGACGGTGAAATTTTACACTTTTACTACCATCACAGGCCAGTTTAATTTTCGCAGAGAGTAATCACGAAGCTCATAAGTCTGTGCTGACAAATTTTTAAGAGACTCCAAACATCCAGACAGGAACAGCAGCTCATACAACAGGCACCAACAAAATCAGACATTTACCCACGCCACTTCGACGAAAAGTCAATAAACCACCGCCAGGATCGTTTGCCTGGCTTTCAACAACCTATCTGATAAGGATAATGCCTGATTTACAAACTCTACCAACACCATTTTTTTGTACAATTTTCACGGTTTTAAGCAAAATAACAGACTTCCTTTTGGGTTTAGAATATGGCTATGGAATATGGATGATACATATACACATTTCCAGATTGTGCTGGATGGTGCTACGGAGCCATTTTGCCACGCCCGTGCTTGTGGCCTATATACAGCAACAATTTTCGGACAAGCAAATCTTTCTACAAATTTTCAGGACTTTTCGCGCATATTTAGACATGCGTAGAATTTTCTAAAATTCTTGTAAAATAATAACAATAACAGCACGAAAACAATAGCAATGTTATCGAACATGCTGCTATGCTAACGTTAATTGAGTTGCTAATTTAAAATACCCTCTCGTGTCACCAGATTTCCATCAACAACAGTAAACCAACGTGATAACAGTAAACGACCAGTTATTAAACATACTAATTTGCTCCAATCTGCTCATAATATTAATTGCTGATTAGCACAAGTTAACATCCCAGCTAACTTTCTCATGCTCACTTAGTTAACGTTAAGTAAAGCTAACGTTAAGTTAGCTACTTCAAAATATGACTCGACATTAACGTTCATGAAGCGAATTAACGTCACTCTCCAGAGACACCAACTAATATATAATGTTATAACCTCATAACTGCTAGTTTACGCATATTTAGTATAAGTAGTTCCATACCAAACATACAAACATCAGTCAATTACCTTCAAGTCTTCAAAACACGTGTTTCTTGCTAATGGCAATCAGGCGAAAGGAAGCGCTTCTGTTTCTCGTCGTAATAAGTCTTCTTCTGTTTTTTGACAGATGACTATTTTCTAGTATACCGCCACCCACTGTACAGGAGCGTATTAACGTGGAGTCTAGGCTTATATTGAATAAATAAATCTTATTAAACAAGTACTATTAAGATAAATAAATAAAGCTTTCAGTCTCTGTCATGTCCCTTTCTACCAGAATTTCATTAACTCAATTCTCCCATTCCATTTCTTGCCAGATTAATCTGCTCTCATTATACTTCTCACACTTAAAAAGTACATGATCGACATCTTCTCTGACTTGGCATACTAATACATAAAACATTACTCTTTCCTACTATATCTAGAGTTTAGGCCTGTCCGTCTAGTATAGACCACTTGTTTTCTTCTGCTTAGACTCAGTGAATAACCCTTTTTTCCCTGTCACACTCCTCTCATATGTATGGTAGTGTCTTGCATTAAACTTTTTATCCCATTCCCTTTGCCATTTTTGTATAATTACTGACTTAATAATGCATTTGACTCACCCTTTTCCCATTGAAACATTACTATGTCTTTATATAGGAGTTATATATATATTATATATTTATTCTCAAACGTTTCATGCAAAACACCCGTTGTGAAAGTCAGAACATTTCCAAAGAACCCTTCATACGCCTTATAACAATCATAACAATCAAGTGCCTTCTTACAGGTATATTTAGGTAGCCACCCTTTGAATTATCCAAAAGTTCACTATATCCTATTTTCTGGCAGGTGTTAGCCTTTTTGCATCACTTCATGATGTAGGCCTACTAACTTACACATTTTTACACATTCATGAACTAGCTTCCTGGCAAATAAGTCAATAACAAGTAAGAATAATTATTTGAGACCTGACTGTAGTGAGTCAAGCAGTTCAAAACAGATTGATGTGATTTGAGATAATCATATAATTTAAATGTTAATGTGCCACTAAACAATTCATACACAATTGGTTTGTTTGATGCAAGGCTCATTCTCTATATCATGTCATCATAAATATGCATTTAAAACTAAACTAAAACCTAAACCACAGCAATAAAGCCCAAGCATTTTTTCTTTTTTAAATACTGTTCAATTTCTGCCTACAAACCATCACCCATGGCCACTTTAACCATCACTTCCCTCACCCTACCGCAAAACAAGACATAGTTCAAAAAAGGTAAAAGATATCAGGAACTTTATTTAAATTAAGCAAACGATAAGTGCAAACAACAAACGTTTTCAAACACAACACATTTTTTTCCAAACAGAATAAACTCTTTTCTTAAGTCAAATGAAGCAAATATAGTGCAAAGAACAAACAGAACTTATTTACAAAATAACAAACTTTTTTTTTTCTTTGTTTTTTTTTTTAAGTCAATCAAAAAGAACCAAAACATGCAAAACCTCAAACGCTTGGTTTGGGGTCGAACAAACGCTCCAGTTCCTGGACCGTAATTTCTCCTTCAGCTGGGGCAACCACCGCGTCAGCTTTTCTTTCCATCGGCTCAATAGACAAAGTGAGTCCGGTAGAGTTAATCCGTACCTGCACGTCCCCGGAGCAGAGGAGGTTCTCCTCAATCCCCTCCGCATCCTTCACGGAGTCGCCCAGGTGCTTCCTTGCGTAATCCCACACGGCGGAGTTGGTCAAACTCAAGCAATGGTCCTCGCCGTCGCAGCACAGGTCCAACGAGCCACTGTAGGTTATTTCAAAGGACGTGGATTTCTGCAACATCTTGCAGCCCTCGCACCTGTAAGTTGAGCAACGGTTGGGAAAGTCCCCCTGGCTCTTGCGGCACCTCCGGCAGCGCAGCTTCTGTGTGACGCACACCGCGCTCACACAGCCCCGCAGAGTGGTCGTATCTCTAGGGTCGTTTATTGGCTCCAAAGACTGGGGCTCGCCCACGTCCTCGATCTCTGTCGCGGTGGTGAACGGAGTCCCGGTCAGAACTGTCAGGTCACCCGATTTTCTTGTAGCCAGATTGCACAGCTTAAAGGACTTGGCGGTTTCCACGTCGACGATGCTGCGCTCCCACAGCGTCAACTTCGTCTGGCCAGTCCTATCGCATATCCGGAACTCCTTGAGCTCCCTCATCACCCCGTCCACCGGGACAACGCGGCTCACGACACCGTCTGCCAATATCTTTGCATGCAACTCGCCCACCTGTAACAAAACAGAACAAAGGCAAAAACGGTTAGTGAGCCGCGGAGGACAACAGCGGTGTCTTCAGGAAGACCGCGGACTGTGTGATTCTTGCGCTCTCTACTTACTTTTTGTCTCGGTCCGAGTGCCAGTATGTCCACAATCTGCAAACGGGTATTGCCGGGGGGCTCTCTCCACATGAAGGCAGCCGAATCCACCGCGTGCAAACCGCTGGCGTTGGAAAACACTATGTCGAACCCAGTGGGGTCGCTGAAACCTGAACAGAAACGCATGCCAAAGTTACATCACTGATAGTCTCCTTGCGCACATAATTAAATCACTGCAGTTGTGGGCTACTTACTGACGGTTTGCCTCACGTTCGTGAGCTTCACTGGTCGCTTTGCCAACGCCGACTGCACAAACGTAAGCCGCTTGTCGGCTGAAAACGCGACCAGGCGATGATACTCTTCACGGCCGGTCTGCAGGCTGGCCTCGAAATATCTCACATTCTTCCTTGAGGTCTTCATTGGGGACACGCAGTGAACGTAGCCGAGTGCGTTCTCCAACACTGTTTTGCCTTGCTTCGCCGGGCTGGCCATCCTGCAGTGTTTCACCTGCGTTGCAGCTTCTCTCTCTGAAGCATATCGCTTCGGCCGCAGCATTTAAACTCACTCCTCGCATTTGTTACTTTGTTTCTTTCAAACCAGACGATCAAAGGTCTTGACCCAGACACACCTCGACCTTATGAATTGATACATCTCTTCACCAGGTGCGACTTCGAGCTGCCCGCAGTCAGACTGTCGGCGTTGATTAAAGCGCTTTACTTCGCACCAGATAGCCTCGGACAATCGAAGCATAAACAAAAACATCAAACAGTTTTCACAGGTCCCTAATTTCATCTGATCCTCACCAAAATTGGCACAGTCGGCCATGATGACAGGAGACGCTATCGGTTGCCATTGGCAACGCCTTCAGAACTTAACAGAGGAGCGACAAAACATTCCAGAGCTCTTTCATTTTTGCGCGTTTATTATTTCGGCAGGACAGATACAACAAAAGTAATGTAAAGTGAGGGTTCGGTAGATGGTGGTTGGATCACTCTTTTTACATAGAAGCAGCGGAAGGGAGACGGACAACTTTTTCAAGCAGCACTTTACTTGTCTTTTCACACTTCAACTACACTTCCTCGTTCGCTGTCTTTCACATGACTGCCCTAACCAATTAGAAGCCAGAATCCAAACTAACGTAAACACGAGGGAATCGGAACGACAGATTCAACAGACTGTAAAATGTAAAATATGTAAATAATAAATGTGCGATGTCAAAATCTAACTCATCTAAATTATAACATTGTAAATGCATTTCTTAGTAAATTAACTCAAATACAAATTACACATCTTTAACCTTACAGTAAGAAAGTAAAGCAAAGTATGAGTTCTGGGTTTGCAAATTGGTTTCAGACGAGACTGCAGACAGATGTAATGTGTAAACTGTAACTTCAAGTAGCCTAACAGTCCCTGCACCTTGAATTGGTAGGCTACATCTCTTGACCAGGTCCGAAAGTATCGTTTTCGAGCTGCCCGCATCAGACGGTCGGCGTTGATTAAAGCGCTTTACTCCGCACCAGATAGCCTCGGACAATCAAAGCATAAACAAAAACATCAAACAGTTTTCACAGGTCCCAAATTTCGTCTGATCCTCACGAAAATTGGCACAGTCGGCCACGATGACAGGAGACGCTATCGGTTGCCATTGACAACGCCTTCAGAACTTAACAGAGGAGCGACAAAACATTCCAGAGCTCTTTCATTTTTGCGCGTTTATTATTTCGGCAGGACAGATACAACAAAAGTAAGAAACTAAAGCAAAGTAAAAGTTCTGGGTTTGCTAATTGGTTTCTGTAACTGTAAACTGTAACTTCAAGTAACAGTCCCTGCACCTTGAATTGCTACATCTCTTCACCAGGTCCGAAAGTATCGTTTTCGAGCTGCCCGCAATCAGACTGTCGGCGTTGATTAAAGCCCTTTACTCCGCACCAACAGATACAAAACGGCTAGACTCGGACAACTAAAGCATAAGCAAAAACATCAAAAAGTTTTCACAAGTTTCATCTGATCTTCACCAAAATTGGCACAGCCGGCCATGATCGTACACTGAAAAAAGTAACCTATGGAATTTACCCAATAAATTTGAGGTAACAATTTGCATCTACTTTTGTTGGGTAGATTTAATTCCATATTTTGAGTATAAAATAACTGAAATAAAAAGCTATACAATACTAAAATAAATTGGGTTATATCTAACATGTCTGTATATATTTAACAACTACTTACTCATTAAAATTGGGTAAAATTCACTCTTGATTGCTGAGTAGGTAATACCTGATAATTACTAATGACAGTTAATTCACCCCCCCCCCCCCCCCCCACACAAAGTCTTTTAGATGGTGATCATACACGTTTTTAATCCATGAAATAATGAATTTCTCAGTTTAACAAACTAAAGTAACAGAAACTTAAGTTATTGACATTTACAGAGCAGTGGAGGAAAAAAGAAGAAAAATAAAAATGACACTCTCACAACTCCATCTAGCTCTGTTCAGACAAAAGATCCTCTTGAGGGAAAGAGGGGACATGTGTGCCTATTGCAGAGCTTATTTTTGAGGCTGTGGACCTTCTTCAGTAGTTTCGCCATCAAGCTCCAAAAAAAGTTTTTGAAAAGCTTCATATGTGTTCTTCTGCTGCTTTGGACATCAATCACAATACACACATCTGATGGATCCTCCTCAGCCTTGTTTTGTCCGTGTGGCCCTCACATTCCTACATGTTAAAAAGAAAGAAACAAAAAGCATACACATTTTTAATTTACGTATTTTATTTAAGATGCTGTTCCAATACATTTCAGTTTATCTTGCAGAGTAAAGAAGAGCAAAGGGGAGTGGACAGAAGACAAAAGGAGAAGGGGAGAAGAGGGGATACCATGGGAGAGCTGATTAGGGCAGAGAGGAGGAGGAGCGAGAGATAAATGAGAGGAAAATAGAAGAGGAGAGCAGACAAAATGAGGAGTTCAGAGCAGAGGAAGACATGATGATCTTTTTGAGTTAATCAGTCACCTGTTATCAATGACATAGCCTACCTGACAGTCATGGAAAAGATCATCTTGGCTTTCACCCAGGTATTCAGTGAGGCAGCAACTTCATCCCTTTTTCCTCAACGCTCTGTGACTGTAGGGAGGTACAATATAGTCAAAATACTGTTTACATACACTGAGACTGAATTCCTTAAAAACAAACATTGTTTAAACATTTCACAGACTGATGTTTAACTGTAGGAGCTCAACCTTGTCCACAACAAAGCAATTATTTCACATGTGAGCAGTACACAAGCAACGAGGTAATTAGTAGGGCTGATCATTTTGTTTATAAACGGACCAGCAGAGACCCGACTAGCTGTGCTAACAGAGCTAACGCTAGTAATGTAGCACGTTGCGGAGCCTGTTTGTGTGGAGGAGGAATAGAGGGATAGCCTACTGAGTGAGTTAGTGACTCAGTGGTGTTTCTCCAATGATGTGTCCAGACCATATAGACTCTTAGCCTGATGCATCAGCCACTTATTTCATTACATTTCAAAAAGCGTCTGAACACCAGCCGTAGAGATTCGTTTGCTTCCGGGAGGCGGTTGCTTCCGTTTGCTTCGACTAATCGCTGCTGCTTGGCGGTGACGTATGCTATGCGCCGGAAGCCGGGTGGTTTAGCATTGTAGTCTTTTTGAGCATATTGAAAACATGTGTAGGCTATTGACATCCCACCGCCGTAAAACAACAACAAGAAGAAGAACATGTGTATTGACGAGTGTTGTCGTTTCTGTTCCTCAAATCTACTATGTCCTGGTCATCACTAACGCCAAGCTGGCCTGCTGTTACACCCAGTATCCCTGCCTCCTTCATCTGGTCTTCTATCAGGGCAAGCAGGGGGGACACAACGATGACAATAGGGTTAGCATTAGCATTTGGCTTGCATAATTTCTTCGCCACTAACGGGGCCAGCTGGTAAATTAAACTTTTCCCAAACCCTGTAGGAAGAAATCCAAAAACGTCTTTGCCCTCCAAAAATTCGTCAAACATGCTTCTTGTTCTGGCTTTAAGTCTTCAATATCCGGAATAGTTTCAAGCACAGAGCGTATAGCTTCGCCGACATCCATCTCGTCAACTGTTTACCGCAGCTTGGGAACTACCCTTCCAATTTATTTATGCAAAGATATAAAAAGGATATTAATGAACTCTGTTCATTCTGTAAACAGGCTCCAGAAGATTCTCAGCACCTTTTCTGGTCATGTCCTCATCTGCAGTCCTTTTGGAAAAATGTGACCCTTTTTATCCGTCAACATCTTGACAGAAACTTTGTTTTGGAGTATCAAAATGTTTTGTTTGGTTTCTTTTCAGTCGCGGCTTCCAAATTAAACCAATACTATATAATTAACCTGATTTTATTCTTAGCCAAAGCTCATATTCACAGCCGCAAATTTACAAATCAAATACTTTGCATTGACCGTTTCAAGAACGAAATCAAACAATACATCAACCTCATTAGTCATTCTGAAAACAAGAAAGCCAAAAAAGCCATAACATTATTTTCCATATTTCCATGTTTTTGAAGAGATCTGTGTTGAATGAAATGTATGAAACATGAAAAAACAAAAAACATCATCATTTCACATTGTACCCTACAACCAGCAATACTTAAATAAAAAAAAAAAAAAAAAAAAAAAGCTTGGGAACTACACCGGTATTTAAGTTTGGGCGCTTCAGTTCAACGTCATCGCCCGTCATCGCCACATCTGCTCGCTGAAGCAAACCGAAACGCATTGCTAGTGTCCTGACTACATTGTTGAGGCAAATGAAATTTGCCGGAACCAGTAGGCGGCGCTAGCCTGGCTAATAGACTCTTAGACTATATATAAAAAAGGTCCAGACGGTAAAACAACCATGCTGCCGACAGCAACAGGTTCAAACTTTCGGTTCAAGTAATAATACGTAACACAGACGCACGCCGAATACAAGTGAAGTGGAATATCTCATCATTTCATAAAATATAATTTACATTCGCGCTATTATACACACCAATAGGCTTATAGGCTTAGCTTACCTTTCTTTCCGAAGTTCAACAGCTGCCGGCAGCGAGAGGAAGATAGCCTTGAAGACTTCCTGTGTCCCGCTCAAATACACCGTCTGACGCATGCGCGATTTGAAGCACAGGACTCAGAGTTTCTGGGTATATTTTACCCTATTTTTTCAATACACAGTTTTTACTCTTAATAAATAGGTAGTATGTGTATAATTTACCCATTATTTTATAATGGTACAGCTAACTACTATTATCAAGTAAATTTTATACGATTTACATATATTACATTTACCTCTCTCCAAAATCACTTTTTTCAGCGTACGAGACGCTATCGGTTGCCAGGGGCAACGCCTTCCTAACAGTCTATGTTTTTTTGGGTTGGGGGCTGCAAAGTGACATACCAGTTCTGGGTTGGCTAGGATAGTTAAATGTGTGATTGCAAGATGTAAGTGTCCTGGTTAGATTAAAGTCATTAACAGTGTGCACGCAAGGTATGCGATTCAGACGAGACAGATCTAGACAGTCTACACATTAGATATGTCTGCAGCCTCCAACTACTCAAACCAGAACTCTGACTTTCCTTTACTTTCTTACTTTTCTTTTATCTGTCCCGCCGGAAACGCCTAAAAATTAAAGCGCTCTGGAATGTTTCGTGGCGCCTCTGTAAGTTCTGAAAGCGTTGCCCCCGGAAACCGATAGCGTCTCCTACCATCCACCATCATGGCCGACCGGCTCAGACCCCGCCCAATTCAACTCAAATCGGCACGTGACTCCTCACTTCCAATAGTGTGTCATGACTGGATTACCACACTATGATCAGTCCCGGTCATGCCCTCTCGTACCACGTACACCACGCACACGTAGAGACGTCACAACATGTCAGCCGGAGGGGTATCTGTAGGGTAATTGCTTTCGGCTTTAAGAATTATTTCCAAGATGGCAAAAGCGATATGCAAAACATGTAACATCAACATCGACAGCCAGACGACAACATCAAACTTCGTCCGAGATCTGAAGACCCATTCTGCCCAGTAAGTGCTTATCAATTTCTCAATGCTATCTGGCTAGTGGGTAGTTAGCTAATGTAGCTAAAATAGCCATTAACATCAGGTGCAAGCAGCATCGCACAGTCACAGTGGTGTGTGTTGTGTGTAAAACTTTGGGCTATTTACAGTTCTTGAATTAGATGTCATCTGCTAATTTCATCTTTATATTTTGCTTTGCCTTCAAATTGTTCTACCACTGTACTGCTCAGAGCTCTCCCAGTACATGGATTGTAATGTTTTTTTTGTCTGTTCTTTTTTACCTTTGTAGAGAAAGAGGTTGGGGAACGTCTTCATAATAGGAACCTAACTGAGGCAGAAAAGGCATTCACCCTCACACTGAGTCCTGGACACATCCTTGCCTTTGCAACAGGAAGCACCAAAGTACCTTAAATTGGATTTGTTCCCAGTCCAAAACAAACTTTCGTTCATGATGTCACAAAACACCTTCCCATCCCTCATACATGTGCTAATGACCTTCAGATCTTTGTTATCAGAAAGAACCTGACAGATGATGATGAGTTTGATTACCATTTTCTTGTGGCTCTCATGAATGGAGCCATTTTTAGTGCAGTGTAGTCAACAAAAGAACAACACAATGCTGTGCATATAGATGTAAAATGAATAAACTGGTGGGTGACTGTTATGATTTTATTTTTGCTTTCTATTAAGACATTTCATGACTGTTCAGTCTTTCTAAAGTCAGAGTATGTAGTAGTTGACAGGATATACCATATTACTTGGTCTATACTTGGTCTTCAGACGATTCTGTGTTTTTTCCGACAAGGCCATTCTATGCAAACCTGTTCCAACTTTCTCGTCTGTGCATAACAAAGACAGATGCCTCTCATGAGAAAGGCAAACATACAATATCCTTTGTGTATGTTTTGATGCCTTTTGTTGATGGAGTGTGATAGGGCCCCATAATGACAAGGGATGGATGGCAGGGAGGCCTATAAAAAAGCAGACAAAGAGATTCTTAATGGGTTACATAGCAATCCTATGAAAAGTAAAGCTAGAATGAACTGTATATACAGTAAGGCCTCTATAGTGTTACGGCAGCAATTTTTCATACACGGAATGTAGATGAAATTAGGACATGACATCTAATTCAATGACAGTTCAAGAACTGCATTTTCAAATGTGCCCCTTACACCTCGACAAACATGTGATGAAAAGAAATGTATGTATTTAGATTTAACATTTAAATTTAGACTTAACATTTACATTTGCCATTTAGATTTAGATTTAACATACATTTACATTTAACATTTAGATATTTAATATTTAGATTTAGGTATAACATTTTATTTGGATATAATATATACATAAATATATCTGTGGAAAGTGAGCTAAATGTTGAAAATGTATCAGCTAAAAAAATTGTAACCGAACTTTTACAATCAGCACCCCATAAAGAACACACGTAAACAATCGTGATTTGCCGCTGGAATCCTGCCAACATGACAGAGAGGCGAGGATCCCGCGAGATACCGCGGTATCGAGGGGAGGGGCTCTGTACCATGACAACGATTCCTCACTCTCAATATGTCTGATGCGACTGCATTGACCTACGAAGCAGGAAGTGAACTTGTATCTCGATCGATCCTGGGTCGTTTGACTTGAAACTCGCCGTGACCGCTCGGTGCCGCGCGCCTGGCGCGACCGCGTCGGTTTACGCGGCCGATCCGGGCTGCAGAACTGTCTGCTTGGCCACGACAATGCTGCTTGCAGCTTTAATTAGTGGCCAAGCAGCGAAGCTGCGTAGGACACTATTGTGTTTGTACGTTTTCTTCCCTATTATTAGTGGCCAAGCAGCGAAGCTGCGTAGGACACTATTGTGTTTGTACGTTTTCTTCCCTATTATTAGTGGCCAAGCAGCGAAGCTGCGTAGGACACTATTGTGTTTGTACGTTTTCTTCCCTATTATTATTATTATTATAATTCCGCCATGGGAGTCTATGGCAGCCCCTAGAACCGTGCGGTAAAAAGTTTTGAAATTTTGCACACAGCTTAAGGACAGTCTCAACATTATTTTGACTGAGTTTCATGCACTCACCAAGCACGGTCTAGCGCCACCAACGGGTCAAACTTTGAAGTACATTTGCGCGTGTAACTTTTGAACCGCGTGTCCGATAATTGAAAACAAGGTATCGCTGGAATCCTTGGACCAAGCCGACTTCAACGCACCCTATGGCGTCAATTTCCGCCATGATGGATTTTCCGCCATTTTGGATTATGTCAAAAACACGCCAAAAGTTTCACGGGTCGCAAATTTTGTCCGATTCTCACGAAAATCGACACAGACCGTCTTCTGACCGACGCGCACAAACGATAGTATCAGCCGTCTTCGGAAATATGAGCGTTCGCCCGTAACAGCCAATCGAAATCGGCGGCGACGGCGCCGTTTTCCATTTGAGCTCATATCTCGGCAACGCTTCGGAGCAATGACACCAAATTTGGTAGCACGCCTCCAGACTCGGTCCCAAGCGCACGGACAAAATCTGGTGTCTCGTGGCCACTGGGGGGCGCTATAATTGAGAAAACATTGTTTTTGCTCATATCTCTCGATGCGTTTTGGATTTGAAATGAAATTGTGACATCCGCACATACCGGGGGTTGCCCCGGTGACAGTCAATGGCAACTTTTCGCGTTGGCCGATCGCAGTCGGCGGCGACGCCGCAAAACAGGAAGTTTTCTTATATCTCGGAGACGCTTCGACTTCCGAAGACCAAACCTGGTCACGCGCTTCGACCCTCGCCTAGGAGTACGCAATAAAAATTTGGTGTCATTCGGCCGCTAGGGGGCGACGTTATTAGCAAAATTGCGTTTTTGCTTATAACCTTTGACCCGTAGGCCTGACATTCAAAACCCTGGTGCCGTTGGACT
The DNA here is from genome assembly GCA_005024645.1 of Planiliza haematocheilus. Taxonomy (NCBI): domain Eukaryota; kingdom Metazoa; phylum Chordata; class Actinopteri; order Mugiliformes; family Mugilidae; genus Planiliza; species Planiliza haematocheilus. The sequence continues at coordinate 26,867 of SRSE01001066.1, forward strand.
CCTTGGATCGTGCCGAGGTCAAAGATACCCACGATGTTCATGTCGCCCCGTCGGATGTTCCGCCATTTTGGATTGAATCAAAAACACTTCCACGGTTTCACAGGTCACAAATTTTGTCTGATTCTCACCAAAATCGGCACAGGCCGTCTTCTGACCGACGCGCACAAACGATAGTATCAGCCGTCTTCGGGTTCCAAACCGTTCGGCCGCTACAGCCGATCGAAATCGGCGGCGAAGGCAGCAAAGCGGTTTCAAGCTGGTATCTAGGCAACCCTTGCAGGTATCAAAGCCAAACTTGCTGCAGCTACTCAGGAACGCATCGGGACGACGCTCGAAGAAATTGGTGACCTTTGACCTCTAGGTGGCGCTGCAATTAGCAAAACATGCATTTTGGCCTGTATTTCTCGATGTGTTTGGAATTAAAATGTACTAATGGTGTCTGGTGATAGTGCAGGTCGACTTGTGACGTCATCGTCATCGATTCGGCCGCCATATTGGATTTCATCAAAAACATCAAAAAGTTTTCACGGGTCACAAATTTCATCTGATCTTCACCAAATCTGGCACAGGCCGCCTTCGGACCACGCCTCATCAATGCCTTGCTTTCTGGAGCGACTGGCAACAGCTTTCGCCCGCGACAGGCCGTCGAAATCGGCGGCAGAGCCGCCGAACTGGAGTTGACCTCGTATCTCGACCGATCCTGTGTTGTTTGACTTGAAACCTGCTGTGACAGCTTAACCTGTTAACCCCTAAGCATATTTTAAGAAACACGCCTAAAAATACATTCCCAAAGTAAATGAAGAATTGTTACACAATTGCATGGTTCATATGCATGTCCTTGGTGTCTGGGGACATCTACAGACCTCGGGGAATCTATTCCCAGTGTCAGAAATGTTGTATCTGCTACTATACTTGATTTAATTGTATGAAATGAAAGGAGAAATGTGAAATGTCTATCCTCGCCTAATTTTTCCCCTATTTGTAAGAGGATAACCAGGGCCTGAAGTTAACTTTTTTGGCCACAGTAGTTTTTTACCAGCCAAAACTTTTTTGTGCCTAAAACAAAGGTGAATGACTCAGAAAATGCATAAGCATGGTTCTTGAACTTGTACAGAACACACATTAAAGTGCTTAATGTGTGTTCTGTCAGGTCTACTCATAAATGAGACTGGTTAAGTCTCATTTAAGTTCATATGCATGTCCTTGGTGTCTGGGGACATCTAGAGACCTCTGGGAATCTATTCCCAGTGTCAGAAATGTTGTATCTGTTACTATACTTGATTTAATTGTGTATGAAATTGTGTATGAAATGAAAGGAGAAATGTGAAATGTCTATCCTCGCCTAATTTTTCGCCTGTTTGTAAGAGGATAACCAGGGCCTGAAGTTAACTTTTTTGGCCACAGTAGATTTTTACCAGCTAAAATTTTTTTGTGCCTAAAACAAAGGTGAATGACTCAGAAAATGCATAAGAATGGTTCTTGAACTTGTACAGAACACACATTAAAGTGCTTAATGTGTGTTCTCTCAGGTCTACTCATAAATGACACTTAACCACTCTCATTTATGAGTAGACCTACATAATGATTACAACTGTATCTGACCTGGTGTCGTGGCAGGCATTTAGAACAAAAAAAAACGCATCGAAAAAAGTCAAGGTAACCAGAGGTTTATCTCGGTAAATGAGACCTCAATCGAAAGCTTGTCATCTCAGCTGCAGTGTAATTTACGCTGCAGTACCAACATACAACCAGCAGATGGAAGCAAAGGACCGTGTATGAAATCGAGCAGTGACGACACAATGCGGGCTCCCCGTGCTGTTTGTTTTGAGCGGAGCGTTCACCGGGCAGACTCAAAATGGCCACGAAAGGGTAGGGAAATCTGCTTTGTTATTTGATGGAATATTGAGACATAAACACACACGTGTCAACAACAAAATGCGAACTTTTGCACCGTCGTTGCTACGGGGCTTACGTTTGCTGGTTTAGTGTCGGACTATGTTTTGCTTTGTATGAGCGGAAGGATCAACTCCTCTGGTTTGTTTTGTCTTAACATGATGCAATCGAGCGAGGGGATATAGAATACCACTGCATTTAGTTTCGGCTGTCCCGTATATTCACCCAGCTGTTGTTGTTTTTTTAGTTAGCCTAAATGTTTGAATTATTGCCGAACAAACTGTCTTTGAGAAAAATACACTTAGACTGTTGTTTTGGTAGCTTTGAAGCCTCGTCTTTTGGAAACATTTAGAATAAAAACCGGCCGCAGCATGTAAATAACTTTTGATACGCCGTAAACACTTTAACGCTATTCTGGACCCGGTACCGGGTCCGTCGGGCTTACGCGACTGCGTTTAGTTGCGTGACAAGTCTGAACGGCCGAACTGTCTGCTTGGCCACGACAATGCTGCTTGCAGCTTTAATTATTATTATTATTATTATTCCGCCATGGGAGTCTATGGCAGCCCCTAGAACCGTGCGGTAAAAAGTTTTGAAATTTTGCACACAGCTTAAGGACAGTCTCAATATTATTTTGACTGAGTTTCATGCACTCACCAAGCACGGTCTAGCGCCACCAACGGGTCAAACTTTGAAGTACGTTTGCGCGTGTAACTTTTGGACCGCGTGACCGATAATTGAAAACAAGGTATCGCTGGAATCCTTGGACCAAGCCGACTTCAACGCACCCTATGGCGTCAATTTCCGCCATGATGGATTTTCCGCCATTTTGGATTATGTCAAAAACACGCCAAAAGTTTCACGGGTCGCAAATTTTGTCCGATTCTCACGAAAATCGACACAGACCGTCTTCTGACCGACGCGCACAAACGATAGTATCAGCCGTCTTCGGAAATATGAGCGTTCGCCCGTAACAGCCAATCGAAATCGGCGGCGACGGCGCCGTTTTCCGTTTGAGCCCATATCTCGGCAACGCTTCGGAGCAATGACACCAAATTTGGTAGCACGCCTCCAGACTCGGTCCCAAGCGCACGGACAAAATCTGGTGTCTCGTGGCCACTGGGGGGCGCCATAATTCGGAAAACATTGTTTTTGCTCATATCAATCCATGCGTTTTGATTTGAAATGAAATTGTGACATCCGCACATACCGGGGGTTGCCCCGGTGACAGTCGATGGTAACTTTTCGCGTTAGCCGATCGCAGTCGGCGGCGACGCCGCAAAACAGGAAGTTTTCTTATATCTCGGAGACGCTTCGACTTCCGAAGACCAAACTCGGTCACGCGCTTCGACCCTCGCCTAGGAGTGGGCAATAAAAATTTGGCGTCATTCGGCCGCTAGGGGGCGACGTTATTAGCGAAATTGCGTTTTTGCTTATAACCTTTGACCCTTGGGCCTGACATTCATAAACCTGGTACCGTTGGACTCCTTGGATCGTGCCGAGGTCAACGATACCTGCGATGTTCATGTCGCCCCGTCGGATGTTCCGCCATTTTGGATTTTATCAAAAACACTTCAGAGGTTTCACAGGTCGCAAATTTTGTCTGATTCTCACCAAAATCGGCACAGACCGTCTTCTGACCGACGCGCACAAACGATAGTATCGGCCGTCTTCGGGTTCCAAACCGTTCGGCCGCTACAGCCGATCGAAATCGGCGGCAAAGGCGGCAAAGCGGTTTCAAGCTGATATCTCGGCAACCCTTGCAGGTATCAAAGCCAAACTTGCTGCAGCTACTCAGGAACGTATCACAACGACGCTCAAAGAAATTGGTGACCTTTGACCTCTAGGTGGCGCTGCAGTTAGCAAAACATGCATTTTGGCCTGCAGCTCTCGATGTGTTTGGAATTAAAATGTACTAATGGTGTCTGGTGATAGTGCAGGTCGACTTGTCACGTCATCGTCATCGATTCGGCCGCCATATTGGATTTCATCAAAAACATCAAAAAGTTTTCACGGGTCACAAATTTCATCCGATCTTCACCAAATTCGGCACGGGCCGCCTTCGGACCACGCCTCATCCACGCCTCCATTTCTGGAGCGACTGGCAACAGCTTTCGCCCGCGACAGGCTGTCGAAATCGGCGGCGAAGCCGCCAAACGGGAGCCGACCTCGCATCTCCGCCGATCCTCGGTCGTTCGGCTCGAAACCTGCCGCGACCGCTCAGTGCCGCGCGTCTGGCGCGACCGCGTCGGTTTACGCGGCCTATCCGGGCTTGCCGAACTGTCTGCTTGGCCACGACAATGCTGCTTGCAGCTTTAATTATTATTATTATTATTATTATTCCGCCATGGGAGTCTATGGCAGCCCCTAGAACCGTGCGGTAAAAAGTTTTGAAATTTTGCACACAGCTTAAGGACAGTCTCAACATTAATTTGACTGAGTTTCATGCACTCACCAAGCACGGTCTAGCGCCACCAACGGGTCAAACTTTGAAGTACATTTGCGCGTGTAACTTTTGAACCGCGCGTCCGATAATTGAAAACAAGGTATCGCTGGAATCCTTGGACCAAGCCGACTTCAACGCACCCTATGGCGTCAATTTCCGCCATGATGGATTTTCCGCCATTTTGGATTATGTCAAAAACACGCCAAAAGTTTCACGGGTCGCAAATTTTGTCCGATTCTCACGAAAATCGACACAGACCGTCTTCTGACCGACGCGCACAAACGATAGTATCAGCCGTCTTCGGAAATATGAGCGTTCGCCCGTAACAGCCAATCGAAATCGGCGGCGACGGCGCCGTTTTCCATTTGAGCTCATATCTCGGCAACGCTTCGGAGCAATGACACCAAATTTGGTAGCACGCCTCCAGACTCGGTCCCAAGCGCACGGACAAAATCTGGTGTCTCGTGGCCACTGGGGGGCGCTATAATTGAGAAAACATTGTTTTTGCTCATATCTCTCGATGCGTTTTGATTTGAAATGAAATTGTGACATCCGCACATACCGGGGGTTGCCCCGGTGACAGTCGATGGCAACTTTTCGCGTTGGCCGATCGCAGTCGGCGGCGACGCCGCAAAACAGGAAGTTTTCTTATATCTCGGAGACGCTTCGACTTCCGAAGACCAAACCTGGTCACGCGCTTCGACCCTCGCCTAGGAGTACGCAATAAAAATTTGGTGTCATTCGGCCGCTAGGGGGCGACGTTATTAGCAAAATTGCGTTTTTGCTTATAACCTTTGACCCGTAGGCCTGACATTCAAACCCTGGTGCCGTTGGAGTCCTTGGATCGTGCCGAGGTCAAAGATACCCACGATGTTCATGTCGCCCCGTCGGATGTTCCGCCATTTTGGATTGAATCAAAAACACTTCAGAGGTTTCACAGGTCGCAAATTTTGTCTGATTCTCACCAAAATCGGCACAGGCCGTCTTCTGACCGACGCGCACAAACGATAGTATCAGCCGTCTTCGGGTTCCAAACCGTTCGGCCGCTACAGCCGATCGAAATCGGCGGCGAAGGCGGCAAAGCGGTTTCAAGCTGGTATCTAGGCAACCCTTGCAGGTATCAAAGCCAAACTTGCTGCAGCTACTCAGGAACGCATCGGGACGACGCTCGAAGAAATTGGTGACCTTTGACCTCTAGGTGGCGCTGCAATTAGCAAAACATGCATTTTGGCCTGTATTTCTCGATGTGTTTGGAATTAAAATGTACTAATGGTGTCTGGTGATAGTGCAGGTCGACTTGTGACGTCATCGTCATCGATTCGGCCGCCATATTGGATTTCATCAAAAACATCAAAACGTTTTCACGGGTCACAAATTTCATCTGATCTTCACCAAATCTGGCACAGGCCGCCTTCGGACCACGCCTCATCAATGCCTTGCTTTCTGGAGCGACTGGCAACAGCTTTCGCCCGCGACAGGCCGTCGAAATCGGCGGCAGAGCCGCCGAACTGGAGTTGACCTCGTATCTCGACCGATCCCGTGTTGTTTGACTTGAAACCTGCTGTGACAGCTTAACCTGTTAACCCCTAAGCATATTTAAGAAACACGCCTAAAAATACATTCCTAAAGTAAATGAAGAATTGTTACACAATTGCATGGTTCATATGCATGTCCTTGGTGTCTGGGGACATCTACAGACCTCGGGGAATCTATTCCCAGTGTCAGAAATGTTGTATCTGCTACTATACTTGATTTAATTGTATGAAATGAAAGGAGAAATGTGAAATGTCTATCCTCGCCTAATTTTTCCCCTATTTGTAAGAGGATAACCAGGGCCTGAAGTTAACTTTTTTGGCCAAAGTAGTTTTTTACCAGCCAAAACTTTTTTGTGCCTAAAACAAAGGTGAATGACTCAGAAAATGCATAAGCATGGTTCTTGAACTTGTACAGAACACACATTAAAGTGCTTAATGTGTGTTCTGTCAGGTCTACTCATAAATGAGACTGGTTAAGTCTCATTTAAGTTCATATGCATGTCCTTGGTGTCTGGGGACATCTAGAGACCTCTGGGAATCTATTCCCAGTGTCAGAAATGTTGTATCTGTTACTATACTTGATTTAATTGTGTATGAAATTGTGTATGAAATGAAAGGAGAAATGTGAAATGTCTATCCTCGCCTAATTTTTCGCCTGTTTGTAAGAGGATAACCAGGGCCTGAAGTTAACTTTTTTGGCCACAGTAGATTTTTACCAGCTAAAATTTTTTTGTGCCTAAAACAAAGGTGAATGACTCAGAAAATGCATAAGAATGGTTCTTGAACTTGTACAGAACACACATTAAAGTGCTTAATGTGTGTTCTCTCAGGTCTACTCATAAATGACACTTAACCACTCTCATTTATGAGTAGACCTACATAATGATTACAACTGTATCTGACCTGGTGTCGTGGCAGCATTAGAACAAAAAAAAACGCATCGAAAAAAGTCGAGGTAACCAGAGGTTTACCTCGGTAAATGAGACCTCAATCGAAAGCTTGTCATCTCAGCTGCAGTGTAATTTACGCTGCAGTACCAACATACAACCAGCAGATGGAAGCAAAGGACCGTGTATGAAATCGAGCAGTGACGACACAATGCCGGCTCCCGTGCTGTTTGTTTTGAGCGGAGCGTTCACCGGGCAGACTCAAAATGGCCACGAAAGGGTAGGGAAATCTGCTTTGTTATTTGATGGAATATTGAGACATAAACACACACGTGTCAACAACGAACTTTTGCACCGTCGTTGCTACGGGGCTTACGTTTGCTGGTTTAGTGTCGGACTATGTTTTGCTTTGTATGAGCGGAAGGATCAACTCCTCTGGTTTGTTTTGTCTTAACATGATGCAATCGATCGAGGGGATATAGAATACCACTGCATTTAGTTTCGGCTGTCCCGTATATTTACCCAGCTGTTTTTTTTTTTTTTTAGTTAAATGTTTGAATTATTGCCGAACAAACTGTCTTTGAGAAAAATACACTTAGACTGTTGTTTTGGTAGCTTTGAAGCCTCGTCTTTTGGAAACATTTAGAATAAAAACCGACCGCAGCATGTAAATAACTTTTGATACGCCGTAAACACTTTAACGGTATTCTGGACCCGGTACCGGGTCCGTCGGGCTTACGCGACTGCGTTTAGTTGCGTGACAAATCTGGACGGCCGAACTGCCTGCTTGGCCACGACAATGCTGCTTGCAGCTTTAATTAGTGGCCAAGCAGCGAAGCTGCGTAGGACACTATTGTGTTTGTACGTTTTCTTCCCTATTATTATTATTATTATTCCGCCATGGGAGTCTATGGCAGCCCCTAGAACCGTGCGGTAAAAAGTTTTGAAATTTTGCACACAGCTTAAGGACAGTCTCAACATTAATTTGACCAAGTTTCATCTAAGCACAAACCACGCTCTAGCGCCACCAACGGGTCAAACTTTGAAGTACATTTGCGCGTGTAACTTTTGAACCGCGTGTCCGATAATTGAAAACAAGGTATCGCTGGAATCCTTGGACCAAGCCGACTTCAACGCACCCTATGGCGTCAATTTCCGCCATGATGGATTTTCCGCCATTTTGGATTATGTCAAAAACACGCAAAAAGTTTCACGGGTCGCAAATTTTGTCCGATTCTCACGAAAATCGACACAGACCGTCTTCTGACCGACGCGCACAAACGATAGTATCAGCCGTCTTCGGAAATATGAGCGTTCGCCCGTAACAGCCAATCGAAATCGGCGGCGACGGCGCCGTTTTCCGTTTGAGCTCATATCTCGGCAACGCTTCGGAGCAATGACACCAAATTTGGTAGCACGCCTCCAGACTCGGTCCCAAGCGCACGGACAAAATCTGGTGTCTCGTGGCCACTGGGGGGCGCTATAATTGAGAAACATTGTTTTTGCTCATATCTCTCGATGCGTTTTGATTTGAAATGAAATTGTGACATCCGCACATACCGGGGGTTGCCCCGGTGACAGTCGATGGTAACTTTTCGCGTTAGCCGATCGCAGTCGGCGGCGACTGCCGCAAAACAGGAAGTTTTCTTATATCTCGGAGACGCTTCGACTTCCGAAGACCAAACTCGGTCACGCGCTTCGACCCTCGCCTAGGAGTGCCCAATAAAAATTTGGTGTCATTCGGCCGCTAGGGGGCGACGTTATTAGCAAAATTGCGTTTTTGCTTATAACCTTTGACCCGTAGGCCTGACATTCAAAACCCTGGTACCGTTGGACTCCTTGGATCGTGCCGAGGTCAACGATACCCACGATGTTCATGTCGCCCCGTCGGATGTTCCGCCATTTTGGATTGAATCAAAAACACTTCAGAGGTTTCACAGGTCAGCAAATTTTGTCTGATTCTCACGAAAATCGGCACAGACCGTCTTCTGACCGACGCGCACAAACGATAGTATCAGCCGTCTTCGGGTTCCAAACCGTTCGGCCGCTACAGCCAATCGAAATCGGCGGCGAAGGCGGCAAAGCGGTTTCAAGCTGATATCTCAGCAACCCTTGCAGGTATCAAAGACAAACTTGCTGCAGCTACTCAGGAACGCATCAGGACGACGCTCAAAGAAATTGGTGACCTTTGACCTCTAGGTGGCGCTGCAATTAGCAAAACATGCATTTTGGCCTGTAGCTCTCGATGTGTTTGGAATTAAAATGTACTAATGGTGTCTGGTGATAGTGCAGGTCGACTTGTGACGTCATCGTCATCGATTCGGCCGCCATATTGGATTTAATCAAAAAACATCAAAAAGTTTTCACGGGTCACAAATTTCATCTGATCTTCACCAAATCTGGCACAGGCCGCCTTCGGACCACGCCTCATCAATGCCTTGCTTTCTGGAGCGACTGGCAACAGCTTTCGCCCGCGACAGGCCGTCGCCACCGGCAGAGCCACCGAACTGGAGTTGACCTCGTATCTCGACCGATCCTGTGTTGTTTGACTTGAAACCTGCTGTGACAGCTTAACCTGTTAACCCCTAAGCATATTTTAAGAAACACGCCTAAAAATACATTCCCAAAGTAAATGAAGTATTGTTACACAATTGCATGGTTCATATGCATGTCCTTGGTGTCTGGGGACATCTAGAGACCTCTGGGAATCTATTCCCAGTGTCAGAAATGTTGTATCTGCTACTATACTTGATTTAATTGTATGAAATGAAAGGAGAAATGTGAAATGTCTATCCTCGCCTAATTTTTCCCCTATTTGTAAGAGGATAACCAGGGCCTGAAGTTAACTTTTTTGGCCACAGTAGTTTTTTACCAGACAAAACTTTTTGTGCCTAAAACAAAGGTGAATGACTCAGAAAATGCATAAGCATGTTCTTGAACTTGTACAGAACACACATTAAAGTGCTTAATGTGTGTTCTGTCAGGTCTACTCATAAATGAGACTGGTTAAGTCTCATTTAAGTTCATATGCATGTCCTTGGTGTCTGGGGACATCTAGAGACCTCTGGGAATCTATTCCCACTGTCAGAAATGTTGTATCTGTTACTACACTTGATTTAATTGTGTATGAAATTGTGTATGAAATGAAAGGAGAAATGTGAAATGTCTATCCTCGCCTAATTTTTCGCCTGTTTGTAAGAGGATAACCAGGGCCTGAAGTTAACTTTTTTGGCCACAGTAGATTTTTACCAGCTAAAATTTTTTTGTGCCTAAAACAAAGGTGAATGCCTCAGAAAATGCATAAGAATGGTTCTTGAACTTGTACAGAACACACATTAAAGTGCTTAATGTGTGTTCTGTCAGGTCTACTCATAAATGAGACTTAACCAGTCTCATTTATGAGTAGACCTACATAATAATTACAACTGTATCTGACCTGGTGTCGTGGCAGGCATTTAGAACAAAACATAACGCATCGAAAAAAGTCGAGGTAACCAGAGGTTTACCTCGGAAAATGAGACCTCAATCGAAAGCTTGTCATCTCAGCTGCAGTGTAATTTACGCTGCAGTACCAACATACAACCAGCAGATGGAAGCAAAGGACCGTGTATGAAATCGAGCAGTGACAACACAATGCTGGCTCCCGTGCTGTTTGTTTTGAGCGGAGCGTTCACCGGGCAGACTCAAAATGGCCACGAAAGGGTAGGGAAATCTGCTTTGTTATTTGATGGAATATTGAGACATAAACACACACGTGTCAACAACACTTTTGCACCGTCGTTGCTACGGGGCTTACGTTTGCTGGTTTAGTGTCGGACTATGTTTTGCTTTGTATGAGCGGAAGGATCAACTCCTCTGGTTTGTTTTGTCTTAACATGATGCAATCGAGCGAGGGGATATAGAATACCACTGCATTTAGTTTCGGCTGTCCCGTATATTTACCCAGCTGTTTTTTTTTTTTTAGTTAAATGTTTGAATTATTGCCGAACAAACTGTCTTTGAGAAAAATACACGTAGACTGTTGTTTTGGTAGCTTTGAAGCCTCGTCTTTTGGAAACATTTAGAATAAAAACCGACCGCAGCATGTAAATAACTTTTGATACGCCGTAAACACTTTAACGCTATTCTGGACCCGGTACCGGGTCCGTCGGGCTTACGCGACTGCGTTTAGTTGCGTGACAAGTCTGGATGGCCGAACTGTCTGCTTGGCCACGACAATGCTGCTTGCAGCTTTAATTATTATTATTATTCCGCCATGGGAGTCTATGGCAGCCCCTAGAACCGTGCGGTAAAAAGTTTTGAAATTTTGCACACAGCTTAAGGACAGTCTCAACATCATTTGACTGAGTTTCATGCACTCACCAAGCACAGTCTAGCGCCACCAACGGGTCAAACTTTGAAGTACATTTGCTCGTGTAACTTTTGAACCGCGTGTCCGATAATTGCAAACAAGGTATCGCTGGAATCCTTGGACCAAGCCGACTTCAACGCACCCTATGGCGTCAATTTCCGCCATGATGGATTTTCCGCCATTTTGGATTATGTCAAAAACACGCCAAAAGTTTCACGGGTCGCAAATTTTGTCCGATTCTCACGAAAATCGACACAGACCGTCTTCTGACCGACGCGCACAAACGATAGTATCAGCCGTCTTCGGAAATATGAGCGTTCGCCCGTAACAGCCAATCGAAATCGGCGGCGACGGCGCCGTTTTCCGTTTGAGCTCGTATCTCGGCAACGCTTCGGAGCAATGACACCAAATTTGGTAGCACGCCTCCAGACTCGGTCCCAAGCGCACGGACAAAATCTGGTGTCTCGTGGCCACTGGGGGCGCTATAATTCGGAAAACATTGTTTTTGCTCATATCTCTCCATGCGTTTTTATTTGAAATGAAATTGTGACATCCGCACATACCGGGGGTTGCCCCGGTGACAGTCGATGGTAACTTTTCGCGTTAGCCGATCGCAGTCGGCGGCGACGCCGCAAAACAGGAAGTTTTCTTATATCTCGGAGACGCTTCGACTTCCGAAGACCAAACTCGGTCACGCGCTTCGACCCTCGCCTAGGAGTGGGCAATAAAAATTTGGCGTCAGTCGGCCGCTAGGGGGCGACGTTATTAGCGAAATTGCGTTTTTGCTTATAACCTTTGACCCTTAGGCCTGACATTCATAAACCTGGTACCGTTGGACTCCTTGGATCGTGCCGAGGTCAACGATACCTGCGATGTTCATGTCGCCCCGTTGGATGTTCCGCCATTTTGGATTTATCAAAAACACTTCAGAGGTTTCACAGGTCGCAAATTTTGTCTGATTCTCACAAAAATCGGCACAGACCGTCTTCTGACCAACGCGCACAAACGATAGTATCGGCCGTCTTCGGGTTCCAAACCGTTCAGCCGCTACAGCCGATCGAAATCGGCGGCGAAGGCGGCAAAGCGGTTTCAAGCTGATATCTCAGCAACCCTTGCCGGTATCAAAGCCAAACTTGCTGCAGCTACTCAGGAACGCATCAGGACGACGCTCAAGAAATTGGTGACCTTTGACCTCTAGGTGGCGCTGCAGTTAGCAAAACATGCATTTTGGCCTGTAGCTCTCAATGTGTTTGGAATTAAAATGTACTAATGGTGTCTGGTGATAGTGCAGGTCGACTTGTGACGTCATCGTCATCGATTCGGCCGCCATATTGGATTTCATCAAAAACATCAAAAAGTTTTCACAGGTCACAAATTTCATCCGATCTTCACCAAATTCGGCACGGGCCGCCTTCGGACAACGCCTCATCAACGCCTTCATTTCTGGAGCGACCGGCAACAGCTTTCGCCCGCAACAGGCAGTCGAAATCGGTGGCGATGCCGACAACGGGAAGCGACCTCGTATCTCGACCGATCCTGTGTTGTTTGACTTGAAACCTGCTGTGACAGCTTAACCTGTTAACCCCTAAGCATATTTTAAGAAACACGCCTAAAAATACATTCCCAAAGTAAATGAAGAATTGTTACACAATTGCATGGTTCATATGCATGTCCTTGGTGTCTGGGGAAATCTAGAGACCTCGGGGAATCTATTCCCAGTGTCAGAAATGTTGTATCTGCTACTATACTTGATTTAATTGTATGAAATGAAGGAGAATGTGAAATGTCTATCCTCGCCTAATTTTTCCCCTATTTGTAAGAGGATAACCAGGGCCTGAAGTTAACTTTTTGGGCCACAGTAGTTTTTCACCAGACAAAATTTTTTTCTGCCTAAAACAAAGGTGAATGACTCAGAAAATGCATAAGAATGGTTCTTGAACTTGTACAGAACACACATTAAAGTGCTTAATGTGTGTTCTGTAAGGTCTACTCATAAATGAGACTTAACTAGTCTCATTTATGAGTAGACCTACATGATGATTACAACTGTATATGACCTGGTGTCGTGGCAGGCATTTAGAACAAAAAATAACGCATCGAAAAAAGTCGAGGTAACCAGAGGTTTACCTCGGAAAATGGGACCTCAATCGAAAGCTTGTCATCTCAGCTGCAGTGTAATTTACGCTGCAGTACCAACATACAACCAGCAGATGGAAGCAAAAGACCGTGTATGAAATCGAGCAGCGACGACACTGTTTACACAATGCTGGCTCCCGTGCTGTTATTTTTAAGCGGAGCGCTCACCGGGCAGACTTGAAATGGCCACGAAAAGTAGGGAAACAAAATCTGTCGCTTTTGGTGAAATCTGCTTTGTTATTTGATGGAATATTGAGACATAAACACACACGTGTCAACAACAAAATGCGAACTTTTGCACCGTCGTTGCTACGGGGCTTACGTTTGCTGGTTTAGTGTCGGACTATGTTTTGCTTTGTATGAGCGGAAGGATCAACTCCTCTGGTTTGTTTTGTCTTAACATGATGCAATCGAGCGAGGGGATATAGCATACCGCTGCATTTAGTTTCGGCTGTCCCGTATATTCACCCAGCTGTTTTTTTTTTTAGTTAAATGTTTAAATTATTGCCGAACAAACTGTCTTTGATAAAAATACACTTAGACTGTTGTTTTGGTAGCTTTGAAGCCTCGTCTTTTGGAAACATTTAGAATAAAAACCGACCGCAGCATGTAAATAACTTTTGATACGCCGTAAACACTTTAACGCTATTCTGGACCCGGTACCGGGTCCGTCGGGCTTACGCGACTGCGTTTAGTTACGTGACAAATCTGGACGGCCGAACTGTCTGCTCGGTCCCAAGTCCACGAACAAAATCTGGTGTCTCGTGGCCATTAGGAGGCGCTTATAATTGGGAAAACATTGTTTTTGCTCATATTGATGTGTTTCTATTTGAAATGAAATTGTGACATCTGCACACAGACCTCTAGGGTCTGCTGCAATTAGCAAATAATGCATTTTGGCCTGTAAGTCTTCATGTGTTTTTATTTAAACCTTAATGGCTTTTGAAAAAGATGTCCTTTGGTTGACACATGCCAATGTTTGATGTCAATGCAATTTAGTTTGATAACAGTGTATGTATAAGAATGTAAAATTTGACGTATATAAGTTCATTCTTTTAAAAATTTACTCAAAGTCTTTTTTGAAGTAAAGAATGATAAGTCAAAAAAACATTTGCTGTACTTTATTTATCACAATTTCATTAGAGCATAGCTAGTGATGTGTATTTCAATTTTACATAGTTTTTACAATCTTACAATCTCAAAATTTAGGCTAGTTAATCCCAAGTGTGGTTAGTCTGTTAAAGGAACAGGGGTGGACAGTAACGGAGTAAATTTACTTAAGTACTGTACTTAAGTACAGACTCTGAGGATTTGTACTTTACTCAAATACTAGAATTCTTTGATACTATTTCTGTTACTAAATACATTTCCAAGGCAAAGATTTTTACTTTTACTCGAGTTAATTTCTGAGAAGGCTCATGAATACTCTTAGGTTTGCCTCTTTTTTTGTTTTGTTTTCCCCCCCCCCCTAAAATGCGATTGGCCACACGCAGTGTCGGTCAAAGAAGGAAACCTATCACAGTACACCTTCTCAACTGGGATTTACGTCAAAACGGAAATACGTCATCCCCTACCCAAGCAGCTCTAAACAAGACCGCGGTGGCAATTGCGACTGCCGAAGAAATCTCTGATGAATCCAAGTCTGAACATGATGAGCCGGAGTTTTATGAGGCGGAGGAAGAAAACCCATGGCCTTATCTTAAAGCTATGATCGACTTTGTCGGAGTGAAAAAGGCCTGATGTGTGTGGTGTGTGTGTGGGTGTGTGTGGAAGGGGAGAAATTGTTTAATAAAATGTGAAAATTACATCATTGTCGTCTTTGATGATTCCATTCATTTTCTTTCCATTTTTATAGATTTTGGGGAAGGCTTGGTACAGTATAACAGAATGGTTCTACAGGCAAGCACATCAGTGCAGGTGTTTCAAAGAGTTTTCTCTGAACAAGAGATATAAGGTAGTATATAAAATTGTAAAATGGCTAATTCAGTCAGGTCCATTCTCATCAAAGATAAAAAAAAAATAGGAAAATAGGAATTTACTCTTACTCTTACTTTTACTCTAAGTACATTTAAAAGCATTTACTCTTGAATACTTAAGTACATTTAAAAGCAAGTACTTTTTTACTCTTACTCAAGTAATGTATTGACTGGGCTACTCTTACTTGTAGCGGAGTCAATTTTGACCGAGTATTTGTACTCTTACTCAAGTACTGGGATCCAGTACTCTGTCCATCTCTGTAAAGGAACCATATGTAAGAAATGTATTTCAATTCATAATAAAATGGCCCTGATATGTCACTAGACATTAAGAAATCATGTTGCATGTCATATACTTATATCACTGACAATGGTATAGTTCGGCTAAGATATTGTCATTTAAAAGTGAAGTTGCATCCCTCAACTGATGTTGATGTTGTCATGTTGTGTTTTGGCCTGATGCGCCACCCTCTACCTATCTAATCACAAGTACTGTTCGGGATACACAGGTTCACAGTATTTTGAAAGTGATTGCAGCACAAGTTTTGGCCACAATCTTACATACGTTGCCTTTAACTTTCGGGCTATTTATGAACTAGAAGTCATTACTGCAGTCATTGATAATATGCTACAACTCTGTGGTAGACAAAACAACACGTGTCCTTTTTGTCATGTGATTCACACATCACATCTTTTCTATGCTTAAACATCTTAACATATTTTCTGAATTAATCTGGTTTGTTATTAAAACATTATCAATAATAACTGTTCCAATTGAAGAGGTAGAAACTGCATGATGTTATGCAAACAAATACCCTGAAGACTACCCTCG
The DNA here is from genome assembly GCA_005024645.1 of Planiliza haematocheilus. Taxonomy (NCBI): domain Eukaryota; kingdom Metazoa; phylum Chordata; class Actinopteri; order Mugiliformes; family Mugilidae; genus Planiliza; species Planiliza haematocheilus. The sequence continues at coordinate 42,923 of SRSE01001066.1, forward strand.
CAGATAGTATGATAGTATGACATTTATTTAGAATTATTGTATTAAATTTAATGGAAGAAATATGAAGTTCTACTTAAAATAATGAACAGAAATAGTACCCAAAAACAAAGATGTCCAAAATAGTACAAATAAAACTGAGAAAAGACATGAAGTCATTAATTACTTTCCCTTGTATTACTAAATGGCCCTATAATTAGATTAGAATCAATGTTATTGTCATTGTGCAGACTACAAGTACAAAGCCAATGAAATGCAGTATGCATCTAACCAGGAGTGCACAAAAAGCAGAAAAGTTCAATGTTATATACAAAGTATAGACAGGCATAGGCAGGACAAGAAATAATGTCCGTAATCCGCAACAAGACTGGTGCAGCTCACTCAGAAGGCTGCGTTGCTGGTGGATGTCCGTGATCCTCAACAGGCCTGTGTCTGGTACAGGTCACCTGAAAGGCTGCGTTGCTGGGCCTGGGCCAACATCTTCTGTATGGTCATTTGAGAGCAGATGTACATTTACAAATGGCTGGCAGATATCCATCATCTGCAGCAGGCTCTGTCACTGGTGCTGTTCATTGGGAAGGCTGCATTGCTGGGGGTTGGGAAGGCTGTGTTGGTGGTGGATGTCCAGGACTGGTGCAGGTCACTCGGAAGGCTGTGAGGCTGGTGGATGTCTGTGATCCTCAGCAGGCCCTGTGTCTGGTGCAGGTCGCTCAAAAGGCTACGTTGTTGGGCCTTGGCCACCATTGCCTGTATAGTCATTTGAGAGCAGATGTACATTTACAATAAAAGTCTACATGCTATTGTAGGTGAAATAAACCAGCATTTCTTTTTCTTAAAGTTTACATCCAGTCAAAAGTGCATGAATTAGAATTAGAATGCATGTCTTTGAAAAAATGTACAGTTAATTATAATAGGTACTCACATAATGTCAACATGTCAGAAGATCTCATGACAGCATTTCCGACTCCAAACCTCTGTAGTGGTTGGTTTAGCTTTGTCTTACAAAGTAAGACTTCTTGCACTCCATATTCAGTCCATTGTTTCGTAGTGGTTAATTGTACAGATCCAGCAGTGAAATTTAGCAATATGTTAGTGAACAGATTCCATATATGCCATTATGAAATGAAATTCATAGAGTATAAGTAACTTTTCTTCCACCATGAAATATCAATAACTCTTCCTTCTTTTTCCTTCTTTGTTATTATGCATGGCAAAACATACTTCTCAATAATTGGAAATAACATAACAAAACAAATAAAAAAATACTTATTACTTAATAATACTATACTATCAGTATTTTATTACTTAAAATACTGATAGTATAGTCGCAGCTAAAACAAATCAGTCCCACACAAAAGAACAGCCTAATACAAAATCAGGCCCAAATGAAAGACATCACAGGCAGAAAAAATAAAACTTAAACCATTAAATATGTCTTATTTCAAGTAGTTGTACAGGTCTAATGGCTCAAAATTGTCTTGGGTTGATTAAGTAGCCAACTGAATTCTCCTCACTCAATCTAAAATTTAGAAACAAAAACAAACTTTCTTTTCTGAATTCTTCATGTGAAAACATAGCATTTTTACATAAACAAAATAATTATATAAAGTCTGTCAATATATTGTAACACATTTATAAATGAAATGATCAACTGATGCATATTTGAACTACTTTAACAATGCAATTTAGTTTGATTCACCATGTGTATTAGAACTGCATACCAAGTGGACAGTGCTAAATGTGTAAATGACTTCCATCATGCATTTTCATCACTCAAACAAAAATGGTAAGGTCTTCAGTTCAATTGGTATGAAAGACATACACAGTGCTAAGATGCACCTGTCAGTCTTGGTAGACCTAGAAGTCACTGCTTAGAATGATTCTGTAGTCCCACACAGGAATTATGGCTGTTGTTGCTTTTTTTTTTAATTAATCCAAATGAATCCCTTTGAATGTCCTCTGAATTTGACTCCTTTACACATCACCTGTCTCCAGCAAGCGAAGGATACCTTCGATAGGCATGATAAACAACAATGGCATGACTGTCCACTTGGTTTAATTTCCTAATTCACGAAAATGTTGAACAAAAAAGTTCCCAGTATAGGGGCCATTTTCCAAAAGAAGTTGCAATAATGGTAATAATGGTAATGAAAACATTCAATAGCATTTAAAGCATTACATATAACGTGGTGTAATGGTAGTGTAATGAAACCAAAATGAAATAATTTTACAAATATTAACAAGACATAGCCTAAAATGCTTGAGACAATTAGGGAACAATCCACTGACTTAAAAAAAAAATCACCTGGATAATAAATCAACTGTATTGCTTTCTGATATTTACACATTCATCTGTATAGCTTTACTGTTATTTGCAACTTCTTTTGGAAAATGGCCCCTATACTCCTCCCATCCCTTGCAAAGAGCCGTCCAGTGTATGTTTTCTCCTTGCCACCACCCACCCACCCATTCAAACCCCCACTTAGCGGACGGACTATGGAGTACATTCATAATGACATCATAATATAACGAGAATATAAATACTCACGTGTTCAAAGACAATTATCATATATCACAGAAAACATTACAACAATGAGATCAGTATTGCTTCATGAAAACTGTAGTATGTCTGCACAACTTCAACAACAACATGTTCTGTGCCTTTAATGTAAACATGATCTATTAATGTACCTTTTTCAGTTGTAGCCGCTTGCACGTGCTGCTGGTATCCATGCCGTTCTAGTAACTTGAGAATTGTAGAAGATACAAAGATGTCCTCATTGAAGTCTCCCATGATCAGCTTTCTCCCTGGATGCTTCTCAAGTTCAGAAATGACCTGTAATAACTGCTCTCGAAACATGTCAATCTTATAAGAGCTGGGCCTGTACAACACAGCAGCAGTCAAATTTGCATGAGGTACTTCAAAATACAGACATTCCAAATTGCATCTTTCTGGAATTGACACCTGCACATCAACGTTGTCTGAACAATACACACCAACTCCACCTCTTTGTTGTTCTTTCAGTGCTGCAAATGCTGGCTCGGAGTCATCGTAACAGTTTGCCCTCGGATTGTGTTTGAAGACGTATCCTGGAAGTTGTGGCTCTTCATCAGTGTCTGCATTGAGCCATGTCTCTGTTAAGCAAATACAGTCAGCATTCATGAGGACTTTATGGGATTGAACATCCTGAATGTGAGCATTCAAACTTTGTACGTTGTGAAGTGCTACTGTGCACACAGGGTTCATGTTGGATGAAACAGTCATTCCAAAATTAAACTTAGGCAAGCATTTCATAGCCGACTCTACATTGTCATCACAATATATGGCAGATTCTTTGAAGTCCTCAATTATCAGCCCACCAAGACTTCTTACACGACTCAATGCAACGTATGCTTGCCCTGGAGCAAAGATCTTCTTGAGTGATACAACAGCCTTTTCAACAGTAAGCCCCTGACATTTATGTACAGTTACCGCCCAGGCCAAGCTAATCGGCAGTTGCCTTCGTACACCACCATTATTAGCCACTTGTTCCTCTTGCACTTCCACTATCGTCGAACGTTCGGAAACCCTTCTTGCTTTTGACCTCTGGATCTTTCCTACATTAGGGTCTTCAAACTCCACATGGATAGCTGCTGGGATGTCATTCTCTTGTTGGCTTTGAATGATTTTCACAACTGTACCACATGCTCCATTAACAAGGCCATCAGACACATCTATGTTTTTCTTCAACATGACCCTTGCTCCAACACCCACGGAAACACATTTAGGCAAACAAGAGTTGAACACTTTTTTGTGAAAGCCAACTTTGCGTTCCATTCTTCCAGTTTTGGGATTTCGGACAAAGTCTTGAGCACGTACGCTGATTGCATCTGGGCAGGTCTCTTGCAGTCTCTTCACGTTGTATTCATCAACTTCCGCATTTGTAGCATACACATGAATGTCATTAGATTCCTCACCAGTTTCACGCTGCTTCAATGTGAGAACATCACGGTCGGTGAGAGGCTCGTTCTTTTTACGTACTCTGAGACGATTAAGCGTTTCCGCAAATCCTGCATTTTCTTGTCTAACAACTTTAGTTAGTTCTGCAACCTCAAAGTTGTTGTCCCACAGGTTGACTCCTTTGTTTTCAGCAAAAAGAGCTGTTCCTTTCACAGGCTTGAGTTGAAAAAAATCACCCACACAAATCAGGGAAACTTTTGCAAACACGGAATAATCACCAGTCTGCTTGATTTGACGCAGTCTACCATGAATGTAGGCCAGAAGACGATGGTCGACCATGGACACCTCATCAATGATCAGAATTTGCAAGCTGCCCATTTTGGTTCGCAAAGAATTGACTTTCTCATCACCTAGTGGTTGATATGGCAGTTTGACATTTGCACCAATGGAGAAAGTGTTGTGAATTGTTGCAGCGCCGATGTTATATGCAGCCACTCCTGTAGGTGCTGTTAGAAGCACAGTGAGGTCCTCGGGATTTTCAGCAATCTGTGACAACAGCCTGGTAGATTCGTAATGTATCGCTTTGATTAAATGGCTTTTCCCCGTTCCTGCTCCACCAGTAATGAACAATCGCAACGGTTCAGGATTTTGTCCAAACAGTTTCTGCAAACACCACCTACGAACAGCATAGAATATGGCAGACTGTTCTTCATTTAATGAGCGTAGTAAATGCAGTGCATCCTCTCTGGGCATTGACACATGATTTGTTTCCAAAGTGCATGTAGTCTGTGGGTTTGCTGTCAGGTCAGGAATGAGTGTGTCATGATCATCATCATCGTCACCTTCATCATCCACAACTTTCATCAGATCCAAACAATGAAGACGCTCCCTTTCTGTTTCAGGACATATCTGAGCCCAGGCATCTTGTAAATCAATGTTGTCTTCCAGCAACTGTTTAGCTCTGTCAATCTCATCACTTTCTTTTTCAAATAAAGCTTTGTTGGAATCCACAATTGACTGCACTCTTTGGACATCAACGCCACATTTCACTGCACCACTTTTATAGAAGTGCTCATATGTATCAAACTGAGGTGGTTTGAGGTGGCACTCTTCATAGTAAGGCAAAAACAGTTGCAGCAATGAATGGAAGTAGTTTTCTGGGTTTTTTGTGGGAGAAAATCTGGGATACCTCACAACAGCAGGTTCAGTTCGGGTCCTTCGTTTGACAAAGCCGCAGTTGTTGTTGAGCTGTATGATGTCAGGTGAATCTCTTTCAGTTGGAACCTGTGACTTTGGTAGAACTCTGTATTCAGAACAAAAACTGGCCAGGCATAAATCCTGAAACTGTTCATTCTGAGGTCTGTTCTTATACCTCTCGATCACATTGGTCATCCAAATGCTGCTTTCGTCATTACAAGGTTGGAATTGAGCTTTAGTTTGGAGGACATGCAATGGCAAACTCATCCTAACAGGATTGTCACCGACAGGAATGAACTGTACGTCACGAGAGCATTCTTTCAAGTGCATGTGTGTTAATCGATACACCGCCTCTTGGGCTGAAACTTCTCTGTTGTGTAGGTATACACTTCCAAGCTGTTTGAATGCTGCTTTTGCATCAAGGTTGCCATTCATTGACTCGTCTTGGGCACGTTGTAAAAGCAAACCCATTTCTTGTTCTGCTTTTGTGATGTATGACAGTATGTAGACCACAACTGAAAAGGCATCTGTGACATACTGAATATCCATGTTGCCTTGCCAAGCACGGAGTAAGTTTTTTGTTGTACTGGTTCACCCAAATGTCTCCAGGATTTCGTTTCAGGACAATGCTTGTCTTATTGGAACATATGTTGTATGCCTTTTCAAACAAACCTTGATCTATCCCGAGAGACTCAAAAAATGCATCGGCTGTATCAAAATTCATGTCAGGCATGGTCAACGCGGTTTTAACCTTCTTTATTATTGCACTCGCACTTGTATTGTCATCATTGCCGTTCAAGTCCTCACAGTTATCGGCTCTCGTGATGAAAGTATAGCTTGACGGTGGCCGTGGGAAATTGAACCTGCACACTGTGTTTTTCTTGCGGCAAGTCTTAGAGTGTCTTGTGCTGTGCCTCTGTACGCTGCTCACAACCTCGTAAAGCTCTGCATCTGTTTCTGGAGGCATTTCACAGGTGATGTATGTATCTATGAACTGTGTCACTTCATCATCACTCTCTTTATCAATCTTGGGAGCATTTTCAACCCAAAAAAGACAGTGGACATGAGGAGAACCACGCTGTTGAAATTCAACACGGTAGAAATAGTCCTTTATTTTCCCTATGGGTTCTGCTGGCGACATGATTACGTCACGGAGAAAGCAATGCCATCGGTGATCAAACATTCTTGCCGCTGTGACGGGGTTGCGACGTATGAGTCCACATTTGTCAGACCAGTCAAGATCGTCAACAGACGTTTGTTTACCTTCTATTCTTAGAATGGAGTTCAGCATTTCAGGCCATCTCAAGTCTGCAGAGCTGAAAGATGCAAAGAATGTGGGTATGGAGAGTTGTCTTATCATGGCAAATAAGTCTTTCTGAACTGACATCCAGTAGGGAGGTGTGCCACGAATTCCTCGTAAGAACTTGTATCCTTCGTCATTGCGCAATATTTTACTCAATGAGTCCGAGTTCAACAACATGTCTGGTGACTCCAGAGAGGAGTTGCCGCCACCTTTGCGTAATGCTACGGATACACCAGATACAACTTGATGCACCTCTGATATGTATTGCGCGTAAAAAATGAAGTCTGTGTTCTGTGCAAAACGCCCATCTGCATTCAGAATGCGTGTGTTCAGGTAACGAGACAGAGTTATTTTGGACTCTCTTTCATCATGGAATGTAGGTCCACCAGATGGATACAAAACAGGGAAACATTTTGCCTCATTGGTTTTATCAGACAGCAACCTCACTGGACTGTTACCTTCACCTGGTGCCACATTAAGTATATCCTGGAAATTCTGATCAATGATCTCTGAACCCAGATCGACAGGTTGCAATGACGTATCAGACAAAAGCCCATTCTGGTCTTTGATGTAAGTTATGTCTTCCTCTGCTTGCTCCTCAGGAACATTTTCATCATCACTGTTATCAGGTGTTTCCTGTTTGGTACTTTTCTTCATGCTGGTCAGTGCCATTCAGAGAATTTACCCATTCGTCATTCATAATCACATCACTGTACCATTTATTGTTTGCCATCAAATACCTCAGTGCATTTCTGACACGATCAGTGTGGACATACATGTACTCATAATGACCTTTATATGTCAATTTGCGTTTCAGTTTCACTCTTATCATCTTGTCATCACATTCATTTCTTGGGAGTATATTTGTCACAGTTACGTCATTAACTGGAACAGAGACACATGGACCATGACAAGCTCTCTGACGACCTCGAGGCAAACACAACAGCTTCATGAAGGGAATGTGACGTGCAATAAGATGTTGTTCTAAAGAGTTGAGACATTTAAGCTCTGGTGGGATTTCATTCAAATGCATGTTGTTTGTAACACTTTCTTCGGGAAGTTTTCCTCTGAGTATTTTGCGATGACATGTAAAACAAATCCATAATTTGCTTGATGGGCTATCCGACAAATGGCACTTCTGCTGGCATCCAGCATCACATACATGTAAATATTGCAAAGTTATGCATCTATCAGCCAATGCAGCCACCTCTGCTCCTTTGCTTTCATAGCCATGTCTCTTACACTCAACCACTTGTTTCCTGAAGAGTAAACGGTGACAGACTGAGCAGACATATTCAGGACCACAGCTGACCTCCTGACGAAAATGATCAATAGCAAAGTCTATGTCTTCCTGTTTCTTTTGCCACTTTGCATAATTCTCACAACCATGTTTTATTTTTTCTGTACGAATGTTTTTGTTTTCTCTGTATGTCTTCTTGCTTGCCTCTTTTTTTTTGTTCTGAAAGTTAATGCTGTTATTGTATTTAATACGACAATAACCTCGCACAAGATTCTGAAATGGCCTGTTTGTCTCATATTTGGCTTTGGAGTAGGCACGGACAAGATTCTGGAATGGCCTGTTTGTCTCATATTTGGCTTTGGAGTAGGCACGGACAAGATTCTGGAATGGCCTGTTTGTCTCATATTTGGCTTTGGAGTAGGCACGGACAAGATTCTGGAATCCTGTTTGTCTCATATTTGGCTTTGGAGTAGGCACGGACAAGATTCTGGAATGGCCTGTTTGTCTCATATTTGGTTTTGGAGTATTGACGGACAAGATTCTGGAATGTCCTGTTTGTCTCATATTTGGCTTTGGAGTACTCACGCACATAAGTCTGAAAGGCCTTGTTTGTCTTATATTTGACACTAGAATACTTGCGTACCATTGCTTGAAAGGTAGAATTCTTCTTATATGTCATTTTAGAGTAGTCACACACAAGTTTTTGATATTTAGGATCAGAAGCATACTTATTCCGCATATATGCACGCTTTCTGTCTCTGTAATCGCTGTCGTTGTGATATCGCTGGCGATCTTTCTTTGCTTTCACATTTTCTGATTCATCCTTCAACTTTCTCTTTCGTGTTGACCTCAACTTGTCATCAGTCTTTACAGGCTGGCATATTCCTGCGCAACTTCTTGCATCTTTGTGTTGAACACATGTTACAACCTCATAATGACTGCCAGTGTGATTTAAATAAATGCAGTTCTCTCTACATGTCTGTGAGTCTGTAGGTCTGTGCATATTCCATCTGCCATCACTGAAAGTAAATATAGTTGTTTGCAAGAAGTCAGCAGCAGCAAAAATATCAATCTCTTTTGCCCATGAACCACAGTAGTAGATTCTTGATTTAGTCACATAGTCCTGCACAGATGTGTATTCATCCCTGAGATACATTTCAAATTTGGTGCTGTTTCTCTGAAGGTGTTGCACGACAGACCGTCTTACTTTCAAATGCTTGTCTTCGTTGTGACAAATGGCAAAGGCTAGGCTGCGGTAAAAGCAATTCCCATCAGGTTTTATGCTTTTTATCTTACAGGGACACCCCATGTCATCGAGATCAGTGGTTGCCATTAGGCCGACATCAACATTTTCATATTGAAGATCCAAACATGTGCAGAGTGCATCCTGGTCCTGGCGAACCAAAGGTTTAAAAGCCTGTTTCTGAAATCTTACATCACTTATAATGACGTCATCAGCTGCTTCCGCATTACACTGTAAAGGCTGCAAAGACTGTTTGTGCGTACCTGCATCAATTAGAATGACGTCGTCTGTTGCAATTTCCTCTCGCTTAGCATCGTTACTGGGCACTCGTTTCAAAACGTGACTGTACAGAGGTCTGCTATTCGTGTTGGTGTCTGGTATGGTCTGTAAACATTCTGTGCCACACGTGAAATCAGCTGCAGCTGTAGACTTACATGACCCACTTACAACTCGTTCACACGCTTCACGCTTACGCTTCACCACATCGCTGTAGAGTGGACGGCAACTTGCAGAGCTCGTTGAACAGCTGGATGAATCGCTGTAGAGTGGACGGCAACTTGCAGTGCTCGTTGAACAGCTGGATGAATCGCTGTAGAGTGGACGGCAACTTGCAGTGCTCGTTGAACAGCTGGATGGTTCGTGCATCTGGGCATTGGCGGCAGTTATCACGGTGACTCCAGTTACCTCAAACCTTGGTGTCCTCACGCCAAAAGATCGTGCAAACTCGGAAACAAACGTGAACAGGAAGTGTACAGAGCTGAAGTACTTAACATAACTTGTCATCTTACCTTTCTGGTTGACGTTTCTGTTAGCATGTGAATCAACAAAAGCAAACCTTGCTCCTACATTCACTATAGCATATGTGTTAGCACAAATGGTTAACAAACAAGCATCATTGCTAAACAGTGCCCGCTGCAGTGCTACATCAAAAGGCATGGCAACATCATGTAAAGCATGATCATACTCATCAACCTGAAGAAATCCAGTGTATGACTCAGCAAAGTTTATTGCAAAATCACAATTCCACACATCATACTGCCTCGGCAATTCAGACACAGCAATGTAACCCCTTCCACGGTCTCTTATTTTACCCTGTGCACGCATTGACCTGTAAAGAGCAGTTCCCTTAATCAAAACATCATCCAGATCTCCAGTTTCCCAGCTCCACACGTTCTTCATCTTGGACTTCAAAACGGCAGTCAAGCTGATGGCACCACACTGCTTGTTGCGCACATTTCCAAACCGTGAATGTCCTTGATGAAAAGAGCCCATCAGCACAGATCTCTCTGGAAAGTCATCAGATTGAGTCAAAGAGGAAAAATCGGTAGTTACAGTTTGTTCATTGACACAGTATGGCACTGAGTTTCCATTAGAGGCATGAGACTTTGGTAGAGAGTCAGAGAGAGTAAGTGGAGAGTTTGGCAAAGAGTTTGCCAAAGAGTTTGGCATTTTGTTTGGCACTTTGTTTGGCAAAGAGTTTGGCATTTTGTTTGGCACTTTGTTTGGCAAAGAGTTTGGCATTTTGTTTGGCATTTTGTTTGGCATTTGTTCTGTAACAGTGTTAGACACGTGGTTTGGCATTTGTTCTGTATCAGTGTTGGAGTTCAACACGCATGTAGACACATGGTTTGGCATTTGTTCTGTATCAGTGTTGGAGTTCAACACGCATGTAGACACATGGTTTGGCATTTGTTCTGTATCAGTGTTGGAGTTCAACACGCATGTAGACACATGGTTTGGCATATGGTTTGTTTCAGAAGGTGTTTGGGCTTTTTTTCCACGAGGACGCCCAACCCGTCACAGGGCCCCAGGTCAGGTTCTCCTGGACATGGCATCTGTAACACACAGAGAGTACATATAAAATATCATGTCTAACATAACATTTCCTTAATTATCTCTTACAGTTACACTAATCATTTCAGCAGTTCTAAAATAAACACACTTCCAGAATTGCAGTGCGCATATATATATAGATATATATACATATATATAACAACTCCCTAACTTTTATATTCCATTATTATAAATTTAAGATGCACATCATTCTGCAGCATACTGAAAAAAATCTGCTATTTCCTTGCTGTGAATAAGAATTGGAGCAACATTTAAACTGTACTATGATAATGATAATACACAGTCATAATACTTCAGACAAATGAGTAGAATGGACAACAGACCTTGTCA
>SRSE01001067.1:0-20000 GCA_005024645.1 Planiliza haematocheilus
TTGTATTTTTCTGTTCGTCTTTTCTAGACAGTTTCCACACAGGGACCATGGCTGGATACAAGCTACAGGTGACAACAGGTGACATGCAGCATGCAGGGACAATGGACCACGTATACATCACCTTATTTGGGACCGAAGGGCAGAGTGAGCGGACTGAGCTGGACAACATTGGCATCGACTTTAAAACTGGAACGGCAAGTGGAATTCAGTTGAACATTGTTCGTTCATATGGTGCTTCTCAACTTTGGCAAATAGGAAACTAGAGATCTTTGTATGTTGAGGCACCGTTCGTCTCAATGTGTTACAGCGAACTACATTTAAATTCTTTCAGTTTATATTATCACACGTCACTGTGCATGACAAAAAGCGCAAAAAAAGCATTTCACATTTTAGTCAGTGAATTCATGTGTGATCTCAAATGAACCAACTTGAGCGACAATTTCTACAATTTCTGTTCATTTAGCTGTATATGGCAACATATTCAAGTGGTTAGTAGCAATTGTACCACAGTTATATCACCTTTAATTTGTAGGTATTCAAACCAAAGTCTTCTACTTTCTGGGGTTTAATGTGTCATAAAGAATCCCTTGCAGGCAATGACTGCCTTGCGTCGTTTTGTCTTCAGTGAGAGAAATGCACATTTGCTTCACTGAGATTGGGAGACTGAGTACTCTACTGCTACTTATTTAGCTTTGAAAGCTCCTAGAGTTTTCAAATATCACAACTGGAATCAGCTCCAAATCTTTTACCTGCTTAACAGATGAAGAAATAATAAAGAAAAATCCCACTAGGTAAATAATGTCAAAAACTCTTAAATCTTAAAAAAACAAATGTGTGAAATTAAAGGCAAGTCTGCATTTTAAGGCCATGTTCATTATTGAAATATAACTTTTGTTTTGATAAATCGCTAAAATAGCAACGAGTTACTTCCAGCGCTTGCCTGTATTATGCTCTAGTAAATATTTGAGAATAAACCTGTGCATACAACGCAGTGAAATACATTAAGCCTTGATTGTATTTGCAGTTGTTTTTCTTAAGCCAATTTATATTTGTATTCTCTAATTCACAGACAGGGACGTACACCATCAAGACGACTTTGTCTCTAGGGAAACTTCTGCTGGTGAAGGTGGAGAAATATGCCAGTCTTGTACTCCAAGACGATGAGTGGTACTGCTCCAAAATAGTGGTGACCACTCCAGAAGGAGATGTTATTCTGTTCCCTGTTACAGATGGATCTCCAGGGGAGAACTGGTGGAGCTGAGAGGAGGGAGAGGTCAGCCTCAGATTTACCAAATGATTATGGATTTTGATCATTTTAAGTGTCTGTGATTTAAATTTGACTGCCGTTATTCACCTCCCAGCTGTGAAGGTTTTTGAGGAGGACCATCCCCTCCTGATCGACCACCGGAAAAACGAGCTTACGTTTAAAAAGAGCTTGTACCAGTAGGTAGTCATGTGTGCAGTGTGCACGTACACCTGCAGTCTTTCTCAGAACCTCAAGTAGACAAACGTCATGTGATTTACCTTTTTCTATTTAGATGGGAGATACTGATAGAAAAATACCACACAAAATTCATTTCAATCAAATCTCTGAGCTGCCAGCTGAACTACGCTTCTCCATGTCCAAATCAGACGAGTTACTCTACACAAAAAGAGCAATGTGAGTCAGTAATTCCTGTATAATCTGTGCAGTACATGTAAAATAAAAATAAAAACGTTTTGGAAACATGTCAGTACATGTATGTTTTCATTTTTGTTTCAGTGGGCGCTGAACTGTTTTTCAAGAGGCTTGTTGGATCCAGTGAACAATGGAAAACATTGAAGACATGAAAAAAATCTTCTGGTCCAAAAAGACTACGATGTCAGGTAATAAGCTGAAGGTTATGACACCTTTAATAATTGATTTGTTTGGATGACTGAATCAATGAGTTGGATCTTTGTTTTTAACCTTAGCCAGGAGACGCTAATCTAAACCATGACCCACATGAAAATATCCATGAAGAGTTTGTTTTTAAACCACCAGCCATAGTGTTTATGAGTGTTTATGAGCAGATAAAATAAATGGAAGAAAAAAATATATATGTTTGCCAATTGCTACTCTTCCAGAGTACGTTGCAGAGCACTGGAAGGAAGATGACTTTTTTGGATACCAGTATCTTAATGCAACAAACCCCAATGTGATCGAGCGCTGCTCAGAACTTCCCAAAAACTTTCCAGTCACAGAGGAGATGGTGAAGCCATTCCTGAAAGAGGGAAGCTCCCTGAAGATGGAAATGGAGGTAGGACAGATGAGCAGCTTGAAATTTCTAGGTTTAAATTTGGAGTGTGTTTCCATAGCAGCGAAAAGCCTATGAAGCTCATCAGCATTATGACATTGTAACAATGGTTTTAACAGAAGTATTTTGTCTTCCATATATATTCCATATATTCTCTTCATTGATAAATAATTTCCTTATTGATTAACTGGACACTTCCTTCTACCACTCACTGTCTTATGCTCTACTTTAGTTTATCTTTGTGTCCCATACAGAAAGGCAACATATTCCTCCGTGACCAGAGGATAATGGATGGAATACCCACTAGGAAGTTGGAGGATGGTGATCCTCTGCACATGACTGCTGGTTTATGCTTGCTTTACATGAACCCAGAGAACAAACTGATGCCGATTGCAATCCAGGTATTTCACTGACAGAGGAAATGGGACTAATATGATTGGCTCTATGTTAGTAGTCTCTGCTGAAAGCATTTCCTTTAACCTCAATGAGTCTGAATGCAGCTGGTCTCTAGTCTTACTAAGTCTAAATGAAACACTGACTGAATTTTTTATTTTATTTTTTTATTCATTCATAGGAATGCATTAGTCTCATTGTATGCAGATGACTTATTACTGTACATTACTAATGTCCTGAATGTCAGGATATCGCATACATTTTAGCAATAGTATAAATATTATTATTCCCTGTTACTGCACTTGCTGACCATCAATCATTTGTAACTAAACATTTTTTATTCCAGCTGCATCAACAGCCTTCTGAGAGGAACCCCATCTTCCTGCCCAGTGACCCAGAGACAGACTGGCTGCTAGCCAAGATCTTTGTTAAAAGCTCAGATCTAATTGAATATGAGACAATTCATCACCTCATGAACACTCACATTCTGGCTGAAGTCTTTGCTGTTGCTACTCTCCGTAGCCTCCCTGTGATTCACCCCCTCTACAAGGTATATTTACAATATATAGCTGATATAATAGAGCTGGAGAAGTGTTAAGTTATAGACTACTAGAAAAGAAAACGTATTTAGACATGTGAAGGAAAAGAAAGAAGGGTTTACTTCAAAGGTACCTCATGGCCTTTAGTGGTATATATGTGTCTCAGAGAAGGTGAGTTGCCTCAAAGCTCCAAAGTGACTTACTTTGCAACTAAATACTGAGGAGAGGAACTAGTGAGACGTGAGGGTACATGCACTGCTGAAGGGGAGAAGTCAAGATCAGGAATTACTTCTGTTTAAGAGTTTCTATTAAATTCTTCCTCAGGCACATAATTAAAAGCAATGTTCACTCTCTTTTCTGTACAGCTGTTGATCCCACACTTCCGTTACACTCTGCATGTAAACACTCTGAGTCGCGTAATCCTTTTGGGACCTGACGGGGCTTTAACTATGGTAAGGCCCTCTAATATGAATGAACAGTCACACTCATATGAACACAAGTGTAACTTTTTAAATTATTAACTAACAGAGTTCACCTGGATATGATGGGCTAATGGAGCTCATGAGAAGGTCCCTCTCTGAGATGACCTACAGCTCCCTCTGTCTGCCAGAAAACATCCCTGCACGAGGTCTGGAGTCAGTCCCCAACTTCTACTACAGAGATGACGGCCTGAAACTGTGGAACATCATCAACAGGTCATGATAAATTTAACTGTGTAAAAATAGTGAAACGGTCCAAAATGATGTTTTTAAGCTGCAACATTCAACAGTTACAAAGCACAATGCACTAGTTAATACAATGCTAAATTTAAATGATTAAATTGTTATATTTCCATCAGCTTTGTGAAGAGCATAGTGGAGTACTATTATCCCTCAGACAACGATGTGGCTAAAGACTCTGAGCTGCAGGAATGGATCGGTGAGATATTCACACATGGCTTCTTAGGAAACAAACACTCAGGTAAGTTACAAATGCTCTAAGTTCACAGTTAAAGATGCATTTAGTAGGGCCCTCTGTCACTTAGACATAGATTGACAGTGACTGTGCCGCCAACAGGGATACCAGCATGCTTTAATACTGTGGAGGAACTGATCAAGTTCGTCACCATGGTGATCTTCACAGTGACAGCTCAACATGCTGCTGTCAATAATGGACAGGTGGGCCAATAGTAAAGGTCAGAGGCATATTCAGTGACATTTGATCAACTACAGACAAACCAAACCCAAGCTCCGTTAAGGCAGTCTGACAAAACATGCTCCAGCAGCTTCCAGCAGATGCTGAACAGAGACCTTTCTCTGACATTTCTTCTATATTCAGTTGGTGATCCAGCTATCTGTTCACCAGGATCCTGTCCATCCCTGATATACCCCACAACGGAAGTATCATTGAAGAGTTTCTGCAAGTGGCATGCCTTCAGAGTTAAACATGAAGTCTGAGATGCTGATAATAATAATAAGTGTTGAAGGGGCTCCCCCAACCCAAAGCACAAGCCCTGAGGGGGGCACTCAGATCTGTTGAAAAAGTCGTTGAACTGGTTGGCCCTCTCCTCCCCCTCCCCAGTACTCTTCTGCTTGAAGCCACAACCTGTAATTGTCTTCATACCGTCCCACACCTCCTTAGTGCAGTCATTACTTCAACAGGTCTAGTCTCATTCAGCCCTTAAGTTCCTGCTGTACATGTTTCAGCTCCTTCTGGTCACTTAACAGGGGGGTAGATGTGGGGAGGGTCAGATTTATCCAATTTATAGACACTTACAGAAGTTTCTATGATAATCTAGTATGACTTCCACTCCTGGACACCCAATGGTGCACTCCGGCTCCACAGACCTCCTCCAATCACTAAGGGGCAGTCAACACTGAAGACCATTTTGGAGACGCTCCCAAATGTCAAAGACACAGCCAAGTTTGCAGCAATGGCTTGGACACTTTCAGACACATACGCAGATGTGGTGAGTTTGGTGTATGACTCATATGCTGTTGTACAGCTTTAGTTTACATTTTATGAAATGCTGTGTCAGTCTCAATGAATGTTCTGTCTGTACAGGTTTTCTTGGGTGCCTATCCTGAAGAACGATTCGATGAGCCTGCTCCTAAGCAGATGATTAAGGAATTTCAAGCAGAGTTATCCTACCTGAGTGAAGCAATAACAGCAAGAAACACACATCTGGAAGTGCCCTACACATACCTGAACCCTGCTCAGATAGAGAACAGCATCGCCATTTAAGACAGAATAAAAAAGTGCACCAGTCAACAACATCCATTTCTTTTAACCTCATATTTTGCATATATTATTCTACTTTTATATTTAGTACGTGTGACATATAGCAGTTAGCTAGCTAGTTATGTCATGTGAAGTGGGACTACTTATACTTGTGTTCATGTGTAACAGTGGCTGAGACTATGGTTGCCCACTTGTATACAACTGGTAAAAGCTAGAAAGACAGTGAGTAAAAAGATACACGTGTATGAAATGGATTCAGTTTCTTTTGACTTTTTGAAGGTGTGACACAAGATCATAGATAATAGGTGGTAGATGATTATGATGTTTGTAGATGTGAGGGGCAGGATATCAATTCGTTTGTATCGTTTGCAGTAAAATAAATTGCTACATGAAACAGCGATGTGATTGGGAACAATTTATACTTGGAAGTCAACACAACATGTGCAAGAGTGAAAATGTAGCTCAGTCTTCATTCATACGTTAAATATTATTCATTAATGGGCTGCTTACTCAAAACCCTGGAGTTGGACACAAAACTAAGGGGCCGTCCACGCGAAAACGCAGATGTTTTTAATCGTTTTGGCCTATTGTCCAGACGAATCCCGTAAACGCACTTTTTTGATACCGGGTCCCAGGGTGGAAAAATTCGAAAACGCACTTCTTGTGGATCCGTGTGGACGGGGGAAACCGGAGATTTTGGAAAACGATGATGTCATCGCCACCATGGCCACACCCCTCGAGCAGCCTTCCACCTCTTATATCCCACGAAACGTCTCATAACAACATCAACAACAATGGTGGACTACATGCTTGCGTTACTACTGGAGAAGATAATGAGCCTATTATGGTTACTAGGGCAAAATCTAATTCCTCCTTGAGTTTGGTTTCTTCTAAAGCCGATTTGTAAACAGCGCTCAAGCTTCATGCGCATGCGCCACCTCTTCCTCTCCGTTTTTGCTAAATTTCTGAAACTGAAACAGCGTCACCTATAAACCTGGGATATGAAGTAGTGTTTTGAGCCGTGTTAAGACGGATCAGTCTGGACGCGGATATTTTTGAAACTGTGCCAAGGAAAACGGATAGGAAACAGATCGTTTTCGTACGTGTAGACGAGGCCTTAGTCAGACCTGAAATCAGCAGACCAAAAGCCAGAGAAGAAAACTGAGCACACAATGCCAACAGCAAGAATAAATATTAAACATGTCGATTATGGTTTGTCATTCCATTATTCCTTTTAACCCATCCAGAAGAGAAGCATGCAGCATTCAAGTCAAGATGTGGCCCTGCTGTCTGTCTGTCTGTCTGTCTCTGTCTGTCTGTGGCATATTTGGACATAGTCTTAAGTTCATAGGTGCTAACAGATTGTTAACATGTTTGTTTTGCGGCGGGTCCCTGTCAGCGCTGTACACTGACCTTAAACAACCGTTCTCTGACTAAACATGACCTTTTTGTCACTCTCCAGTAAACTTAAACATTGGTTATGTCGATCATGCAAAAATGTACAAAAATGTACACAGTAAACTTGGGATTCATTTCTCTGCAAGTTGCAGGCACTAATCTAAGCTAAAACACCTTCACAGCACAACGTACAGGAACTGGAAGGGCTCTACCTTAATGGGGGGATGGTGAGGCATCACACATTGTGAACGTAGTAAGATATTTCCACCACAAGACAGAATGAGCTGACATAGGGTTGTATGGAATTTCTAGTTTTCCAACTCAAAGCCACACCTACACAGTTGGGGGGAGAGTAGTAGTTTAAGCACTTAAAGGGCGGAGGGGACAACAAGAAAGAGAGGAGGAAAGCGAGAATCCAGACAAGGAAGACCAGTACTACAGCTGTAAGACGAAGAGGTAGGTACAAGCAGCCTCTAGCAACTTTATTCCTCTTCTTATGACAGCTTCTGATCAAACACTACATTATATATTGCAGGCACAATAATATGCAGTAAAGTTAGAAATCAACAAGGCTGTTTATGTCTGTTGATTATTACATTTGACTTTGAAACAAAGGTGCTAGATTAACACGTCATCTGAACACCATACAGACCATGCCATTACTGGAGGGTTTTGAGTATGTGAGTTAACAGTTTGTTGTTTTTTTCTAGACTTGTTTCCACTGAGTGGCCATGGCTGAATACAAGGTGCAGGTGACCACTGGGGACATGAAATATGCAGGGACAATGGACCACATATATATCACCTTATTTGGAACGGAAGGGCAGAGTGAGCGGACAGAGCTGGACAACGTTGGCAGAGACTTTGGAACTGGAATGGCAAGTTGAATTCAATTGTTCATGTAGTAAGTCTAGGAAAATACACTGAAAAAACACTTGTTGCATCATGCATCAAGCTTGTCTCCGTATTAAACTGTATTTTGTGGTGACAGAGCCTTCTCTGCAGCTGCCCCCTCCCTCTGGAACTCTCTCCCCAAACACATCCGCGACTGTACCGACCTTACCACCTTCAAATCCTTGACAAAAACACACCTTTTTAAAATTGCTTTTAATGTATAGCTCAGTTTATTGTGTTGTTTTTCTTAATGTTACATTTCACATTGTTTTGTTAATTTGTAAATTGTAAATTTGTAAATTGCTTTTAATGTATAGCTCAGTTTATTGTGTTGTTTTCTTGATGTTACATTTCACACTGTTTTGTTAATTTGATGTTCTTTTTATGTAAAGTGTCTTTGAGTATTTTGAAAAGCGCTTCTAAATAAAAAATGTATTATTATTTAGTTTTAAACATTTAAATTATGTTGATCAGTTATCCCAAACTTCACATAACAAACTTTTGATCAAGGTGTGATATATCTGACATATCAGTGTTTCCTCTACCATTATAATAGTGGGGTGCCTCGCCCTCCCTCGAAGGTCAAATTAATTGCGACAAAATGGCATTTACCAATTCATTTTAATCGTGCTTGTTTAGTATTTGTTTTGCCAAATTCCACCCTTGCTCTGTAATGTGCATACACTCACTATCCCGGGTTACATTTTGTTACAATGCAAACACCAGCATTTCCATATAAAATCAGGCTCAGACAAGTATCATTAAGAGAAAAACTAGTTAATTTTCAAACGTGCATTCTTTAAGTTAATTTAATTGTTGAGTTACTCACTACAATCCATGGTATTCACCAACTGCACGCCAGTCAAGTCCTGATGGACAGCGCTATATAAGAAGTTGATTGTCTGCAACCCACCCCCACAAACTTCCCTTCCTCAAAGCCATAAACCTAGGGGAAACACTGGACTTTGTCTAACTCATTTGAAATAAGCCTCTATTATAATAGTCACCAATAACAATGGTTGTCTATAACTATGTGTGTCTTAGTACAAATTCAGGGCTTTCCACTTTTGATAATTAAAGTAGTAGCAGTTCTTTAAAGACTGACCTATATGGCTTTGAAGACATACAGTTGGTCTTTTTTAGATGCAGAAATGTGTATTAACTTCACACTGACATACACATTGAACTGTATTATCTCCATAAGTGTATTTTCTTTCTTTATATGTTTGTTTGTTCTCCAACTCACAGACTGGGACCTACACCATCAAAAGCAGTTTGTCTCTGGGGAAACTTCTCCTGATCAAAGTGGAAAAAGATCCTTTCCTCATTCTCCCAGAAGATGAGTGGTACTGCTCCAAAATAGTGGTGACCACTCCAGAAGGAGATGTCATTCTGTTCCCCTGTTACAGATGGATCTCCAGGGGAGAATTGGTGGAGCTGAGAGGAGGGAGAGGTCACTTTTCACACTTTTCTCTTTTGTTAATTGATCATTTTTAGTGTCTGTAATTTAAAATTGCTGTTATTCGCCTCTCAGCTGTGAAAGTTTTTGAGGAGGACCAACCCCTGCTGATTGACCACCGGAAAAATGAGCTCATGTTTAAAAGGAGCTTGTACCAGTGAGTGTTCATGTGTTAAGTGTGCACCTAAAGCTACAGTCTTACCTGGATCAAGGATGGTGGGATTTACCTTTTTTTGGTTTGTTTTTTTAGGTGGGAGATCGATAATGAAAAAATACCACACAAAGTTAATTTCCAACATTTTTCCGAGCTACCAGCTGAACTTCGCTTCTCTATGTCCAAATCTGATGAAGTAGCCTATTCAAGAAGACTGATGTGAGTCAGCATTTCCACTATAATCACATTACATGTAAGTCTAGGTATTGTGATTCTGTGCATTAATGTCCGTGCGTGTATGTTTGTGTCTGCATTTTTGTTTCAGTGGCATTGAACTGTTATTCAAGGGGCTGATTGTATCTACTGAACAATGGAAAAACTTTGAAGACATGAAAAAGGTCTTCATGTACAAAAAGACGACAATGTCAGGTAAAGAAAAAAAAATGAATCTGTTTAGAAACAAAAGCTGATGGCAAATATGAATCCGTCAGTGGAGAAACCTGACTGGCCAGGATTACGTGTCCTGCAGAAAGAAACACTGAAATAATCACCTTCAAGTGTGGACAATATTAGCATTTAAGCTGAATTTATATCAGTTTTATTTGGTTCTAGGATGACAGTTTGAGTGGTCTATCTATTCATGCTGTTTCTCAGACGAATTAACACTTATCTTGTTTTTGGTGACAATAACAGTAAGCAAGATACAGTAGATGTGTTAAGAACAGGTAATTAGGAGTAGATTAGGAGCAGTTAAACAAAGGGAATCTAAATCTAACTTGATCTACTGTGTGACAACTTCTATCTTCCAGAGTACGTTGCAGAGCACTGGAAGGAAGATGACTTTTACGGATACCAGTATCTTAATGCAACAAACCCCAATGTGATCAAGCGCTGCTCAGAACTTCCCAAAAACTTTCCAGTCACAGAGGAGATGGTGAAGCCATTCCTGAAAGAGGGAAGCTCCCTGAAGATGGAAATGGAGGTGTGAAGGAGAAGTGGCTTGTAATGAGGCTCTGAATTGTGTCAGCTGTTCCAGTTATTTTATAAATTGGCTGAATTACCACTTGATATGTTTTGCTCTACTTTAGTTTATCTGTCTGTCCCGTACAGAAAGGCAACATATTCCTCCGTGACCAGAGGATAATGGATGGAATACCCACTAGGAAGTTGGAGGATGGTGATTCTCTGCACATGACTGCTGGTTTCTGCTTGTTTTACATGAACCCAGATAACAAACTGATGCCGATTGCAATCCAGGTATTTCACTGACAGAGCAAATTATCTAAGAACACAACCATCAGTAGTCTCTACTGAAGCATTTCCTTTAACTGACTGAGTCTCTTTGCTCCTCTTATGCTCACCGTCTTGAAATATATCGCACATAAACCAACAGTCTTCTGCCTCCACAGTGGCAGATTATTTTTTGAATTACATCGTTTCGTCATAAATATTGTACTTTAAACCTCTTAGCACACATCAAAGTGCACCATTTTAAAATACAAACATTTATCTTTCATTCCAGCTGCATCAACAGCCTTCAGTGCAGAACCCCATCTTTCTGCCCAGTGACCTGGAGACAGACTGGCTGCTAGCCAAGTTGTTTTTTAAAAGTTCAGATATGATGGAATATGAGGCGGTCCATCACCTCATGAACACTCACTTTCTGGCTGAACCCTTTGCTGTCGCTACTCTCCGCTGCTTCCCTGTGATTCATCCTCTCTACAAGGTATAACACAAGTTGATTTGATCTACATGCTCACACTAGTTTTTATAACAGGCCCTTTTTTTGATGCTAGCATTATACGAACAATGTTTATTTGCTGAGATGCCACATTACGTTATGTTATGTTAAGCTTTTGTATCTTTAAGTTCTCCCTATAAATGCACAGTCTACCTGATTGGTCAGCTGACCCACTCAGCAAGCTAGCCTCTAGTCATTGATCATGAGAATGTGATGTCTCGACTGTACAGCTGCTGATCCCACACTTCCGTTACACTCTGCACATCAACATCGTGGGCCGCCCAGACCTTTTTGGGCCTGAAGGAGCTTTAACAATGGTATGGCTCCTTAAGATGTCTCTGAAAATTCACCCAGTATTACTAAAGTTTGGATTATTTTAAGTGAGAAAAGAATAACTTTTTGTACTATTATATAACAGAGTTCACTTGGGCATGATGGGCTAATGGAGCTCATGGGAAGGTCCCTCTCTGAGATGACCTACAGCTCCCTCTGTCTGCCAGACAACATTACTGCACGAGGACTGGACTCAGTCCCCAACTTCTACTACAGAGATGATGGACTAAAGCTGTGGAACATCATCAACAGGTCATCATTAAATCACTGTTGAGCTCAGTGAAAGAAATCTTTGACTGGACTGCATGAGTGCTGATTATTTAATCAGTTAATACAGTGATAACAATTTGCTGCTACACAACATATTTTCAGGATGATTTCAGATTGCTAATTTAAATGGTTTTATCTTTGTCAGCTTTGTGAAGAGCATAGTGGAGTACTATTATCCCTCAGACAACGATGTGCGTAAAGACACCGAGCTTCAGGAATGGATCAGTGAGATATTCACACATGGCTTCTTAGGAAACAAACACTCGGGTAAATTATACTATTTGTAAAAAAGCACAGAGTGGTGCTGTGGGTATGTGCTGACAAAGATTCATGCTGCCAACAGGGATACCAGCATGCTTTAATACTGTGGAGGAACTGATCAAGTTCGTCACCATGGTGATATTCAGAGTGACAGCTCAACATGCTGCAGTCAATAATGGACAGGTGAGCCAATAGTAAATATGTCATGTTTGATCGAGTACAGTGACAGACCGCATTGAAAATATGCTGCAGTTCCATGAAAACATAGAAACCAGGTTTAAAAAGAAAGTTTGAAGATTTATGAACATTAAAAAACACAACAATGTCTGACAAGTACAATTAAGAAATGTATGTTGCAGAAAAGATTCTGCATTGAAGCTGAACACTATGTGAACAGTTCATGGCACTGAACATGATAAGTCTTTCATAAACATGTCAGATTTCCTTGAGTGGAGTCTATACCAAGCCCAAATGCATGTTGCCACAATAATAGCAGCCAATTAGGGAGAATTCTTAAAGAAATCTGCATGACCGCTGTTCTGCTTTAAAAATAAGAACATAATGATACCTGCTTTCACAGATAAAGTGTCAAGAAGAATTAATTGTTCATCAAGTGTTTGTAACCTTTAGCAGATGTAATACATAGGTTACATCCCCAATGTACAAGCTGTTCAATGTAATGCTTATTGTGTGATCATATGTCTGTTTTCATCTAGTTTGACTATCAGTCCTGGGTTCCCAACGGTGCACTGCTGCTGCGTAAACCTCCTCCAACCACTAAGGGGCAGTCAACCATGGAGACCATTTTTGAGACCCTCCCAAATGTTGGAGAGACATCCAAGTTTGCAGCAATGGCTTGGACGCTTTCAGAAACATACGCTGACGTGGTAAGTTCAGTGTTTAGTGAATGACCTCTATAATGTCACATTTCCTTTAAAAACTTCACCACAAATAACAACATACCGTGTCAATAACAGTTAATGTTTTGTCTTTGCAGGTTTACTTGGGTGCATATTCTGAAGAAAGATTCGATGAGCCTGCTCCAAAGCAGATGATTAAGGACTTCCAAGCAGAGCTGTCCTACCTGAGTGAAGCAATTACAGCAAGAAACTCCCATCTTGAAGTGCCCTATACATACCTGAACCCTACTCAGATAGAGAACAGCATCGCTATTTAACAAAGTCAGAGGGAGTCAGCTGTTGAGTGTATCAGTGTATTTCTCAACACCTGCTGTACATGCTTGGAAGGGGTTTCATTTATTACAT
This sequence comes from Planiliza haematocheilus, assembly GCA_005024645.1. Lineage (NCBI taxonomy): Eukaryota > Metazoa > Chordata > Actinopteri > Mugiliformes > Mugilidae > Planiliza > Planiliza haematocheilus. The sequence goes on from SRSE01001067.1 coordinate 13,204, forward strand.
GCGATAGTTATGGTGTTAGACATAGAGGTGCTGCAGGCTGGGATATTTTAGCTCTATCTATCTATTCAGCTCTGTTGTATGGTCACTTTATGTATTGTATGTGTGCTGGGAAGAAAACTACAGGAACAAAAACATTTTCTGAATGAGTGTATTTTACTGATAATAATTATGCTGTTTTAGATGCCTGAGCATATTAACATTAAAGTATAATCAGTTCTGAAAGGAGGGTTAAATGAGCGTAATTGGCTCTGTGTGGACTGTCAGCAAAGATTTGGCGAGATCCCAAACTGTCATAAAGTCCTAGCATTTGGTCTTAGCTCTAACTCTGACTTAACATGAAGCAGCCAGTTTGACATGATGATCGCTTCATTCTACTATAAACTGATTCCGGGCCATTTTATACTGTTGACTAAGGCCCCGTCCACACGAAACCGCATTTTTGCGTAAACGCACATGTTTTTATTCGTTTTGGCCTATCGTCCAGACGAATCCCGTAAACGCATAGCCCTAAAACGCACTTTTTTGAAACCGGGTCCCAGGGTGGATAAATTCGAAAACGCACTTCTTGTGGATCCGTGTGGACAGGGGAAAACGATGATGTCATCGCCACCATGGCCACACCCCTGGAGCAGCCTTCCACCTCTTATATCTCGCGAAACGTCTCATAACAACATCAACAACAATGGTGGACTACATGCTTGCGTTACTACTGGAGAAGACATTGAGCCTATTATGGTTACTAGGGCTAAATCTAATTTCTCCTTGAGTTTGGTTTCTTCTAAAGCCGATTTGTAAACAGCTCTCAAGCTTCATGCGCATGCGCCACCTCTTCCTCTCCGTTTTTTGGTGAATTTCTGAAACTGAAACAGCGCCGCCTATAGACCTGGGATATGAAGTAGCGTTTTGAGATCCGTCTGGACGCGGGTATTTTTGAAACCGTGCCAGCGAAAACGGATAAGAAAAAGATCGTTTAAGAAGCTTCACCATGCCTTGGTTTGACTGACTTTCTTTGAAGCCAAAAATTGCCTGATAAATACAACTGAGTTTGAGCTGTGATGTAACCAGTGTTTTCATGCGGGACATTAGATGACCGCATGAATGGGTCTGTTAATCAGTTTAATCAATGTGGCCTTTTAGAGATAAATAATAATAATAAAAGAAGAAATCCATGACTGTCACTTCTTACTGTTCGACGCCCACCCAACCTTTTCAACTTTTCATACAAGACACAGTGATGGGTAGAGTAACTGTCACCAGTAATGAATCTATAGGATGGAGTGATAACTGTATTTGTTCAAGATGTTCAAGAATGAAGGCAGGGGTATGTCTATGGGTTGTGTCCCCATAAGCCAGGACAGACAAGAAGATGACCATGATTATCTGGAGTTTATTACTCCACTCCTCTACAGAGTACACTGTGTCTGCACTGAGCTACCATAAGAGATGGCTACACCTCCATCCACCATGACGAAAATATTTTTAAGGTTTTGTCTATTAACCACCTTGTGTATTGATGAGAAAATGTCTTGTACACTGTCCTGTGAGGCAGACAGGTAGGTACTAGGAGTATTGTCTCTTTGTCTAAATGTCACAGGAATGGTGGAATGCAGGAGAAGTGACAATAACATGTACAAACACAACAGTCACACAAAGTGAAAACCAAACATTAACTGATGACACTGGTATTACAGACAGAGCCAAATCAGATGTAAGATCAGCAGAGGAAAAATCTGAGAGGAGTCCAGTGCCAAAAGAGAGAATTGTTTATTATTCTGATGAACAGGGCTGTACCTGTTCCTGTGTCATTTCTATTTCCTTGTTTTTCTTTGTGTCTCTTGTGGAAAATACTGCCTTGCTGTCCGTCCATTTGTGTACCATTTGTGCATGGTATGTATACATAGTGGAAACCTATAGGTGCTAACACAAATAGGTTTGTTGCAAGTTTGCTGTATGTTATTTATTCTAAATCTTGATCTCAAAACTGCTCCTGTGCAGCTAGGACCGGTACTGCAGCTGTAAGGCAGACAGGTAGGTACTAGTGTCGTCTTTTTGTTGTTATCAAACTTATATATATATATTATTCAGGATAAAACACAGTAACTTTAGAGATTAACCAGCTTGTTGCTAAGATAATTATTTTGAAACAATCAAAGTGCTTGATTAGAGTATTTGAAATCATATTCGTTTTTTGTCTTTTTCCAGACCTTTTCTGCTTATTGACCATGGCTGAATACAAGCTACAGGTGACCACTGGGGACATGAAATATGCAGGGACAATGGACCACATATATATCATCTTATTTGGAACAGAAGGGCAGAGTGAGCGGACTGAGCTGGACAACTTTGGCAGAGACTTTGTAACTGGAACGGTAAGCTGAATTCAATCATATGGTGCCTCTAAACACCGATTTGTTAGGGTACTGGTTGTATCTAAGCCAAAGTCTTGATGAATTGATTTGACTGAAAAGACCGTGCATGAAATATCAAATAAGAGGTCCAATGTCATGATACTAAAGTTATGTGATCCATTTCTAAATTTTATAAAAGATCCTTTGCGTTCTCTAGCCAGAAGGAATGGTTATAACCAGGTTTTCACATTTTTATCTCAAGAGTAGTTTTTCTTTATATTAGAGCCAATATTATGTTCAACTAAATATAATTTAGAGCTGTGGTACATTGTCACTGTAAGTGTGTTCTTCTTCTTTTTTCATTTGTTTGTTCATTCTCCACCTCACAGACTGGGACCTACACCATCAAAAGCAGATTGTCTCTGGGGAAACTTCTCCTGATCAAGGTAGAAAAAGATCCTTTCCTCATTCTCCCAGAAGATGAGTGGTACTGCTCCAAAATAGTGGCGACCACTCCAGAAGGAGATGATATTCTGTTCCCCTGTTACAGATGGATCTCCAGGGGAGAACTGGTGGAGCTGAGAGGAGGGAGAGGTCAGCCTCAGATTTACCAAATGATTACAGATTTTGATCATTTTAGTGTCTGTGATTTAAATTTGACTGCCGTTATTCACCTCTCAGCTGTGAAGGTTTTTGAGGAGGACCATCCCGTCCTGATTGAGCACCGGAAAAATGAGCTTACGTTTAAAAAGAACTCGTACCAGTAAGTTTTCATGTGTGCAGTGTGCACCTACAGCTGATACTTGTCTCAGAACCTTACATGGACAAAGCTTCATGTGATTTACCTTTTTCTATTTTAGATGGGAGATAGCTGATGAAAAAATACCACACAAAGTTCATTTCAATCACATCTCTGAGCTGCCAGCTGAACTACGCTTCTCCATGTCCAAATCTGACGAACTAGAATACTCAAAAAGAAACATGTGAGTCAAAAATATATGTATAATCTGTGCCTGACATACAAGTCAAAGGGGTATTCTGAAATATTAATGTCAGTACGTGTATGTTCTTGTCTGTATTTTTTGTTTCAGTGGCATTGAACTGTTGTTCAAGGGGCTGGCTGGATCTGTGAAACAATGGGAAAATTTTGAAGACATGAAAAAAATCTTCTGGTCCAAAAAGACTACAATGTCGGGTAGAAAACATCACCTCAGTGAAATCATTGTTTCATAAAAAGTGAAAAAACAAACAAAAAGAAAGCTGATAGCACATTAGCAGCTGGGATAACCAAATTTAAAGGGACTACTTGAAATAAACCACTTGAATACATACTACATACTACATGAATTGTAAAAAATTATCTTAGCAAAATATTACTGATATTATTGAATGTTAAATTACAGTGTCAGGCAGAAAAAACTAAATCTCAGTGACAATCTTTGTTTTGAAATAGAAACTGACTGTATTTTAGCAGCTGCCAATGGAGATCGCTAACTAACCACATCAACGTGTTCTCTCATGAATAAGGGACAGTATTCTTAGAAAAAGTCGAACCTGAATTTATATCTGATTTACATGCTTCAATGAGGTTCCCAGGAAAGTGACAATGATTTAGAGTTCCATTTATTATTCTGTTTTTCTGAAGAAGCGAAGAGGAATTTAGGAAGGCGGAGTTTTTATGTTAGATAAACAAACAGTGTAAAAGACCAGATCTATAAAATGTTGGTTCGCAGGTCACGATCACTGAAACGCACACACAAACCAGCACCAAGGAAAAATAATATTAAATATAATGAGAAAAAATTAAAAGTAATTAAAAGTTTTGAGCAAAATAGAGGATTTGTTTGTTGACTTTATTCCTTTTTTCTTTTACTTTTGCTTTTACTTAAAATGTACCACCAGAGAAAAACAATGTTCAAGTCAAAGTACATACTTATCTTTAAAAATGTTCAAGAAAGGGTATATGCGATTTGATCTGTGCACAGTATGAGCAGGGAATTTCAAAGGGAAATTAAATTTAAAAACAGATTAGAAGCAGCTAAACAAAGTCAATCTAAATCTGACTTGATCTACTGTGTGACAACTTCTATTCTTCCAGAGTACGTTGCAGAGCACTGGAAGGAAGATGACTTTTTTGGATACCAGTATCTTAATGCAACAAACCCCAATGTGATCGAGCGCTGCTCAGAACTTCCCAAAAACTTTCCAGTCACAGAGGAGATGGTGAAGCCATTCCTGAAAGAGGGAAGCTCCCTGAAGATGGAGATGAAGGTGTAAAAGAGAAGTGACTTTAGATTTGGGCCATCTGTAGTTTTATATTTTATAAGAGGTTTCTACTGCAGTAAAGAGGCTTTGAATTTTGTCAGCTGTTCCATTTGTTCTATAAACTGGCTGAATTACCACTTAATGTCTTATGCTCTACTTTAGTTTATTTGTCTGTCCCGTACAGAAAGGCAACATATTCCTCCGTGACCAGAGGATAATGGATGGAATACCCACTAGGAAGTTGGAGGATGGTGATCCTCTGCACATGACTGCTGGTTTCTGCTTGCTTTACATGAACCCAGAGAACAAACTGATGCCAATTGCAATCCAGGTATTTCAGGACTAATATGATTGGCTCTATGTTCATGTGAGTTAGTAGTCTCTACTGAAAGCATTTCCTTTACCCTCAATGAGTCTGAATGCAGCTGGTCTCTAGTTTTACGAAGTCTAAATGAAACACTGACTGACTGAAAAGCTGCCCATATTTTAAGCAGAATGCATTATAGTCTCATAAAGTCTCATTGTATGCAGATAACTTAATACTTTACATATTCTACCCTTATACATCTGCTCGGGAATGAATGTCAGGATATCACTTACATAACCATTTTTAAATTTTATGTGTTTTACACAGTATGTATACAGCACTTTGTCCAACTGTGTTGTTTTTTTAAAGTGCTTTATGAATAAAGATTGATTGATTGATTGATAGTATAAATATTATTATTCCCTGTTACTGCACTTGCTGACCATCAATCATTTGTAACTAAACATTTTTTATTCCAGCTGCATCAACAGCCTTCTGAGAGGAACCCCATCTTCCTGCCCAGTGACCCAGAGACAGACTGGCTGCTAGCCAAGATCTTTGTTAAAAGCTCAGATATGATGGAATATGAGCCAATTCATCACCTCATGAACACTCACATTCTGGCTGAAGTCTTTGCTGTTGCTACTCTCCGCAGCCTCCCTGTGATTCACCCCCTCTACAAGGTATATTTACAATATATAGCTGATATAATAGAGCTGGAGAAGTGTTAAGTTATAGACTACTAGAAAAGAAAACCTATTTAGACATGTGAAGGAAAGGAAAGAAGGGTTTACTTCAAAGGTACCTGATGGCCTTTAGTGGTATATATGTGTCTCAGAGAAGGTGAGTTGCCTCAAAGCTCCAAAGTGACTTACTTTGGTGGTGAACTTGTGAGAAGTGAGGGTACATGCACTGCTGAAAGGGAGAAGTCAAGATCAGGAAATACTTCTGTGTAAAAGTTTCTAGGAATTTCTTCCTCACATATTTCAAGGCAATGTTCACTCTCTTTTCTGTACAGCTGTTGATCCCACACTTCCGTTACACTCTGCATGTAAACACTCTGAGTCGCGTAATCCTTTTGGGACCTGATGGGGCTTTAACTATGGTAAGACTCTCTAATATGAATACAGAGTGCATTTCTGAACAATCACACTCATAATTTATCCTTGTGGAAAGCAAGTATAACTTTTTAAATTATTAACTAACAGAGTTCACCTGGATATGACGGAGTAATAGAGCTCATGAGAAGGTCCCTCTCTGAGATGACCTACAGCTCCCTCTGTCTGCCAGACAACATTTCTGCACGAGGTCTGGAGTCAGTCCCCAACTTCTACTACAGAGATGACGGTCTGAAACTGTGGGACATCATCAACAGGTCATGATAAATTAAACTGTGTAAAAATAGTGAAACGGTCCAAAATGATGTTTTTAAGCTGCAACATTCCAGCACAGCTGGAAAGGGAAGATGTGTTGAGTGCACAATGCAAAAGGTGCAAAAATACAAAGAATCTAAATGTTTATGTGCACTACATATTTTGTTCATGTAGACTTAAATTACATAGAGTTAATACAATGCTAAATTAAAATGATTACATTGTCATATTTTCGTCATATTTTCATCAGCTTTGTGAAGAGCATAGTGGAGTACTATTATCCCTCAGACAACGATGTGCGTAAAGACACTGAGCTTCAGGAATGGATCAGTGAGATATTCACACATGGCTTCTTAGGAAACAAACACTCAGGTACATTACAGATATTCTTATTTTATATTTAAAGATGCATTTAGTAGGCTACAGTATATATATATATACATACATATATATATATATACATACATATATATACATATATATATATATACATACATATATACA
>SRSE01001067.1:25000-65816 GCA_005024645.1 Planiliza haematocheilus
TGCATACGCCAGACTTACTCAGCTTATCCTAACTTGATATTAAATAGCAGAACTTTACAATGAAGCTATTCAAAGTTATCCTGTTTTCTTATTTGGTGCAGTTTTGCATTTTTGGAGCAAGTAGCAATGAAGACGACATTAGACATTTTTTTAACAATGTCTTACAATGTATTGAACGACTGCAAGGAGAAACTACAGATTCTTTTGTTCATGAAAGGCTGTATGGACAACTTCGTGATCACATTCAAACCTTATCTGGATTTCTGTCAATCTCAAGATTTGTTGAAGATTCAAGAAATAGAGTTGCAGTCAATACATTAGAGTCCTTGTATGGATGTCTTCAGTGTTTGCTGACTGCTCATGAGGCCAGACAAAGAACCAGGACTGACAACAGTTATGCTCTGTTGCCTCCACCTGTCATGACTGGACATCAGGGCAGACCTAGATACAGCATTTCACAGGAGCAAATCTCTCATTTAGTATCCCTTGGAATGAACTGGCAAAGCATTGCAACATGCTTGGGGGTAAGCTGTCGGACTCTCTACAGGCACAGGCAGCGGCTTGGTGTTCAGCCACTAACATATGTAACACTATCAAATGACAACCTGAACAGAGCTATTGGTGAAATTCTTCAGTCTACCACAAATGCAGGTGAACGTTATGTGCATGGGAGCTTGAGGTCACGTGGACTACGCATTCAAAGGTGGCGTGTTAGACAGAGCCTGCAAGAAATTGACCCTATTGGACGGTCCTTCAGAAGACGCCGTGCAATACGTCGACGAGTTTACAGTGTTGCAACCCCTAATCAATTATGGTGAGTAAATTCCCAACAATACAACTTAGATTAAATCAAGTAGCATAAAGTCAGTAATCAGTTTCTTACAATACACTTGGATGTGGTGGAAGATGTACTTACTTTATTTGAATGAAAATAAGTGTAAAAACACTTGATTACAAGTATAAGTCATACATCAAAAGTAAAAGAGCTCATAATCAGATTATTCATTTGATTGATTGATTACATTCATGTTATTTAACAAATAAATCATACGTTACTCAACAGTTACTCAGTACTTTAGTAGTTTTTTCAGTAATTATCTGGATGACTACTTTTTACTTTTACTTGACTAATATTGTTCTAAAGTGACAATACTCATACTTGAGTACAATTTCTGGCTACTCTACCCACCTCTGATAATAATATATTAATCAAAAGAACCAAACACTTCTTTGCAATACTTTAACTACAGCAAGCTCACAATACTTATATACTTTTACTTAAATAAGATATTTAATGTAAGACTTTTACTTATAATTGAGTATTTTTACATTGCTGTATTTGTACTTTTACTTGAGTAAAGGATCTGAATACTTCTTACATCACTGTTTTTCCCACACAATTGACTATGATTTTAATTTCTCTTAGGCACATCGACGGAAACCACAAACTTGTGAGGTGGAGGATGGTATTTCATGGCTGTGTGGATGGTTTCAGTCGAACCATCATCTACCTTGCTTGTCTAGACAACAACAGAGCCTCTAGTGTTTTGTCTCTATTCATTGCTGGTGTTCAGAACTTTGGAATACCGTCTAGGGTTAGATCCGATCACGGAATGGAAAACACTGGTGTTGCCCGTTTCATGCTTTACAGGAGAGGACTGAACAGACGTAGTATGATTACTGGCAGATCAGTGCATAATCAAAGAATTGAGAGATTATGGGCAGAGCTAAATCGAGTAGTGTCATTTAATTTTGTTAATCTTTTCAACTTTATGGAGGAGCATGATGTTTTAGATTCACTTAATGAGTTACATTTATTTTGTCTTCATTATATTTATTTGCCACGAATTCAGAGAGCTGCCTCTGAATTTCAGAACCAGTGGAATAACCATGGTCTTTCAACACAAGGGGGGCTAACTCCTCTCCAGTTGTGGCAAAGGGGCATAGTCACCAATGCAGGAATACATAACCCAAGTATGAATGGTATTTGTGACATATACAGTGGCTTTGGTATTGATGCCAACAGATCACTCTCTGAGTTATCGACAAATAATGTTGTTGTTCCATCAATTAACATTTCCATCAGTAACACAACAATGGATGCAGTTCAGCAGACTTTTGATCCATTTGAAGATGATGGAAATCATGGTATTGATTTGTTTTGCAACCTTGTGCATTTTCTTCAAGAGAGGCATTCCTAAAATCATATTGAGTTCATTAAAGGAAACAAAACCCCTCAACAGATATTTCTGATTTGAAAAGGAAGAGCACGTGAACATAAATAGAAAAGGTCCACACAGGATATTTACTTCCTGTGGTTGTGTAATGCATAACACACTACCGATATTTGTGATAGTACAGCATTACACCTAAAAATATTGGCATATTTTAAAGTTCATTGTTGCCATTTATTTCATTTCTGTGTATGGGATGTTAATACCTTTATCTGTGTAATTCTGAGCTCAAACCTCTGTTTACATTTTACAGACATGTTTCTTGAAATGTTCAAAGAAATTGTTACCCAAACATTATGAAACTAATGTGAAACCACATTTTATTGAAGCTTTTGGCTCTGGAGAACTCAATAAATTGACTGAACTGTTACTTATTTTAACATGTCATCCTTTGCTGAATAGAATGCCTAAAATCAACATTAATACAGCATCAGTGGAATCTGTGAGACAAGGGGCATAAGAAGCAACACAAAAGCAGCACAAAAAATATTTACACATTACACATACACTCATCACCCACTGAAAAAACACACTTTAAGTTGTGTATGTTAAAACAGCAACTTGACTCTTGATTTAAACAAAAACAAAAACACAAGACTCAATTGTTAACTATATCTGACAATTCAGAAGAGTGTACACCATCCGCACATTTAATTAATTATTAATAATTAAAATAAAAAATAATTAAGTCTTAGAATACCTTTCCATTACATGCTTACATGTGTAAATCAGGGCCTGATTGTGGTGCTAGACGAAAATCATTACAAATCATACATTTACAATAGAACTTGCCTTTGTTTTTGTACAAGTATGCCAAAGATAACCTGTTCCACCTATGACTTACCCTCAGATCCCATATAAATGTAAAGCTTTAGATTTATAGACTTTATGTATGAGATTTGCATCCAGGTCTTGTCCAGCACGCAGTTTGGGTGAAATCAATCTGTTGCCACATGCCATCAGAAACTCAAGGCTGAAAAACAGTGGGTAAAAATGCAAAAGGTTAAAAAAAAAAGGGTCCAAAAAACTTTTTTGGATGCACAAGACACATTGAAAACTGATGCACTGACAGCCTGTGTTCCATTTCATCTTTGAAGATGGACACAGCAGAAAACCAGCAGTCAGAAAAATAAATGAGGAATGTAAGCAATGCCAAAAAAAAAAATCAAATGTACAAAATAACTGGCTTAATAGTTCAGGTTTGATCTGTTGTTTACATAATCTAATTACATGTGATTTTCACTGCTTGAGATATCCTTTTAATTTATACTTGACATAAATAAAAAGTGCTTACTTCACATCAGCAGAGAGTTTTTCTCCAAAGGCATCCCGTATTTGTTCAGTGACAGTCCTCTGGTCCCAGGATTTCTGGAATACAAATCCATTCAATATATGTCCTTGTTCGTGTAACTGTTGCTTTGTGCGATGTTTGACAACAAGACTGCTTGATGGCCTCGGAAGAAGGATGACGTCTTTGTTGAAAGTATCGTGATATTGTGTTTTGGCCCTACAAAACAAAGCAGAAATATATGTATTCATCTTAAATGCATTCTGTGCTCATCAACCCTTAAAACATGGCAAATGTTATGTTGTAGGCTATTTTTTAGAATCCTACCACAGCTGTTCATTATAAGTACATTTTTCATTTTCTCAAGTTCATAAAATATTTTATATTAAAATAAAATATATAATTGAAATTTATATTGATATATGATGTATATATCACAGCTCTTTTAAAAAAATGGCATTGACTTATTGCTGAAAGATATCCTCTAACGTTACCTGCTTGAACCAGCAGCATTAGCGCCAGTTAACCACAAACTAAAATGTGTCATTTAATTTTTGCTATTTACAATCTCTTTGACTTGTGCTAAAAACGTTAGCAATCTAAAACTCCACTGTGTTGGCAATTTAAAAAAAAATGCTTTGAAATAGTTAGGTTTGTCACTGCTCGAACTGAGTTGAACATGGATCAAATGAGCCTGACAGCTAACAGTTAGCGGACATTTTCTTAAACTAACCAGCTTTGACTGTGTTGCCAAAGTGTGTTGCTACATTAGCAGGAGTACGTTTAGGATTTAATGTTAGTTTAACGTTAGGTTGTTCTCACCGTTTCCTTGACCGGGTGTTCCAGTTGCCAAAGTGTTGCTGAGTCTGATATCGCAATGACGGCCGCCGCAGTCCTCCAGTTTGGCCTTGTGTCACATTAGCTGCTGCTTGGTCTGCTAAAGGAACTTGGGAGTTGCCTGGTCTGAAAAGTTCTCGCATCTCACTTTCCACCGCGCTATGAGTAACGTTAGGTGCAGCTGAGCCTGTCCTCTGCCGCTCAAGGGACGAGGACAAGGATGGGATGGTTTCAGGAGAAGACAAAATATTCCTTAGTACCCCAATAGCTTGCTGAAATGCCCGCGTCTCATCTCCCCCATGATCTCCCCCCTCCATGCTGATCGTGACCTGACGGACCTGACCTGCATGGCTCTGCTTGAGCTTCTCAGCCAATCACAGAGGGATTCTTCTTCCTCTTCCTTCGGTTTTATGGCGGGTTGCAACCATTATTAGGTGTATACCGCCACCTACTGTACCGGAGTATGTAGACAATGAATGTTGCCTTCCGTTTCCACTATACTCCTTCCGTTTCCACTATACTTTCACTCACACATACATACATTCTCCTTTCACATACATATATTCTCACTCACACATACATATATTCTCACTCACACATACATACATTTTCGTTTTACATACATATATTACTTCTAGTATGAAAATGTATAAATATGAGAGTGAACATACACTATATTACCAAAAGTATTCGCTCACCTGCCTTTACTCATTCTATGAACTGAAGTGCCATCCCATTCCTAACTCATAGAATTCAATATGATGTCGGTCCACCTTTTGCAGCTATTACAGCTTCAACTCTTCTGGGAAGACTGTCCACAAGGTTGAGGAGAGTGTTTATAGGAATTTTTGACCATTCTTCCAAAAGCGCATTGGTGAGGTCACACACTGATGTTGGTCGAGAAGGCCTGGCTCTCAGTCTCCGCTCTAATTCATCCCAAAGGTGTTCTATCGGGTTTAGGTCAGGACTCTGTGCAGGCCAGTCAAGTTCATCCACACCAGACTCTGTCATCCACGTCTTTATGGACCTTGCTTTGTGCACTGGTGCACAGTCATGTTGGAAGAGGAAGGGGCCCGCTCCAAACTGTTCCCACAAGGTTGGGAGCATGGAATTGTCCAAAATGTTTTGGTATCCTGAAGCATTCAATGTTCCTTTCACTGGAACTAAGGGGCCAAGCCCAGCTCCTGAAAAACAACCCCATACCATAATTCCTCCTCCACCAAATTTCACAGTTGGCACAATGCAATCTGAAATGTACCGTTCTCCTGGCAACCTCCAAACCCAGACTCGTCCATCAGATTGCCAGATGGAAAAGCGTGATTCATCACTCCAGAGAACGCGTCTCCACTGCTCTAGAGGCCAGTGGCGGCGTGCTTTACACCATTGCATCCGACGCCTTGCATTGCACTTGGTGATGTGTGGCTTGGCTGCAGCTGCTCGGCCATGGAAACCCATTCCATGAAGCTCTCTGCGTACTGTACTTGGGCTAATCTGAAGGTCACATGAAGTTTGTAGCTCTGTAGCAATTGACTGTGCAGAAAGTCGGCGACCTCTTTGCACTATGCGCTTCAGCATCCGCTGACCCCTCTCCGTCACTTTACGTGGCCTACCACTTCGTGGCTGAGTTGCTGTTGTTCCCAAACGCTTCCATTTTGTTATAATAGAGCTGACAGTTGACTGTGGAATATTTAGGAGCGAGGAAATTTCACGACTGGATTTGTTGCACAAGTGGCATCCTATGACAGTTCCACGCTGGAATTCACTGAGCTCCTGAGAGCGGCCCATTCTTTCACAAATGTCTTGTTTCACAGTCTGCATGCCTGAGTGCTTGAATTTATACACCTGGGGCCAGGCCAAGTGATTAGAACACCTGATTCTGATCATTTGAATGGGTGAGCGAATACTTTTGGTAATATAGTGTATATATATATGTGCGAGTGAAAATATATGTATGTGTAAGGAGAATGTATGTGTATATGTGTGAGAGTGAAAATATATCTATGTGAAAGGAGAATGTATGCATGTGTAAGGAGAATGTATGTGTATATGTGTGAGAGTGAAAATATATCTATGTGAAAGGAGAATGTATGCATGTGTAAGGAGAATGTATGTATGTGTGAGTGAAAATATACGTATGTGTAAGGAGAATATATATATGTGTAAGGAGAATGTATGTATGTGAGAGTGAAAGAATGAATTATGGCTTGTACGGCCCCTCATAATAATGAAATGTGATGCTTGTTGAAGGTTTTCTGCATTATGATACTAAAAATAATAATGAATAAATTAATAAAGTGTGATTGGTTATTTTGCTAAAGGATTATTCTAAATCTTCACACACCTATGCGGCTATAGGGGGAAGGAAAAAGGAAGGAGGAACTTTTCACTCTCCTTCAGCCCGGGATTTTCATACCTATTGGAAAGGCTAGTTTAACTATGCACAAATCACTTGGCAACTTCTCCCTGTCGATAGGTTTATTTTAGATTCACACAGAGAATTGGTGCATATCCAGCACTGGGGCTTCTCACCAACCTCCTTAGGGGCGGTCTGGTAGAGGAAGCCCAGAACAAAGCATGCAGAGAAGTTTTATTCTAACTAGGCTCCACCTGAAGACAATGTGAGGAGCGCGGTCTTTCGTGTTTCAGTAGTTTTCCATGTGTAGCCGAGACCAGCTCTAACAGGTTTCTATCCTGTAAAACTGTAGGGTGTAGTGCATCCTAATCTCGTGAGAATCAAAGCAAAGCAGTAAACGGACCCTTATATGATAAGATAGAAAAAGTGCGCTTCTTCCTGGTTTTCAGTGTCACATAACAGGTTCAGGACCTCACATAACCCCTTAATACCCAACAAAGACAAGAAGGACCAATACGGCAGCTATAAGGCAAACATGTAGGTTCCAAAAACTCTACAAAATAATAATAAAAACTGCAGGAACACTACACCATGTCAAATATTTCTTGATTTCTTGCTTCTACCACAAGAGGGCAGTATGGCCCCTGAACAAGAATCAGGAAGTAAACGATTACTGCGGAGTTATTTGATGACACACTGAGCGTTTAAATCAACTATAGTGGCTTAATGTTGAAAAGGAGGGAAGTCAGTTATTATTTTTTCTATCCACTAATGGAATTAAATATGCATGCATTAAAATAATGACTAATCTGACAAAAACTAATCTGAGAAGTAAGATTATTAAATTATCTGATGCATTGATTTGTCATTCATCATTTTTTTTTTTCTCCAGTCATTGTTAAGGTTATGGGCTGAAAGGTCTCCAGTCTATCTCAGGGCTAACACACAGAGACAGACAACCATTAAAACTCACGCCTACGGCCAATTAAGAATCACCAGTGAACCCAACATGCAAACTCCACACAGAAAGGACCCAGTCAGCAGGGGGATTAGAACCCAGAAGCTTCTTGCAGCAAAGTCTTAAACTCTTTCAGAGAAAAGGGGTTGTGCAGCAATGTGAACCATTGCGTTGTTTAACTTTAATTTATGAACTTATCATTTATTACACAGGTACAATGAAAGTCAAGGTATTCTGTTCCACTCTGTTCTATTACTCTCAAGGTCACTGATAATACAGCAGGAGAGCTTTCTTTCTTTTCAATAGGGAGAAAGAGCAAAACTGACTGCAGTAACAAGGAATGAGTTTCTGACGACAGGTAAAAGAGGAGTCCCACATCAAGGTACTGGTTAAGATAAGACGAAAGACAATATTGACTGCAACGTATTCAAAGAAGTTAAATAAGGACTAGTGGTCCCAGAAGCAGATTTGTGACAGTAAGGTCATTGGTTCCAGTCTACCTGCTCTAGTCTTCTTCTCTACATCTGCAGAAGTGCCTCGAGGAAACGTCTCATTCTCCAAGACCTGCTCCCTGGGCACGTTCCCAACCTGCTCTCGTGTCTGCAAACAAATTGGTTAAATACAAAAAAAGAAAAGAAAAAAAAAAGAGGAAGAATAGTGAACTGCTCTTATTTATTGAACTTTCACCAAAGATGCATTTGATTTTCTTTCTGACAGTGTAGCCAAAGTTTAACTTGAATTCTTACCAGGTCTATGGATGTCCTGATGAACAGCAGGAACACAAAGCTTCTTTATTGCCTCCCTCATAATAAAAACAGCTGTACAACGGTACTCGTGCATAAAAGATCTTTATTGGATTTCACGTGTGGCTGCCTGAACATTTCGACAAACGGAGAACATTCTACCAGTGCTTCGTTGTTTCAGTCGTCCCTTTAAATCAGTGCAAGACCTTTAGCATCTAGTAAAGCAATAAAAATAAATCAAAGAATTAAACAGTTAGATAAATCCCTTACAGACTTTCGGTATAAATATTAGTTGTGAGTGGACATGTAAACCTGGTTCTGTGAATCTGAGCACTTCCTGGTTATGACCAGACAAACTGAACATGTTTGTGCTGAAGAATATGGGATGCAGGCATCAATAGGCAACAAACGGTTGGGTGTATCTTATTCTGTTGCTAATGTGACTCTTTCACTATGCACTTGATGTCATGTCCTGTCCCACTTTACCTATAAAAAACAATAACTAGTGTTGTGGAGGGGAGTTTAAATACCCAGAACAGTTTTTTGCAGTCTCCCAGAAATTCCTCAGACCACTGATGTGGTGCTCTCCGGGTTGATCCGAACTGGCCTCGTGCTCTTCCTCAGGTCCTGCAGCTGTTTGGCCGGCTTGCCCACACCCTCCTCGAACCTGCGCTCCACCACCGGCAGCACCGTGTCGTGGAGGAAGGAGGCGTTCAGCAGGACGAACGACTTCTTCTCGGGGTCTTGCTCGCAGCGGAGGCTGTAGTCCACGTGCTGCACGGCCACCAGGATAATCTCCCTCAGGCTCTCCAGCAGCACCATGTGCAGCTCGGGGAAGTAGAGCTTCAGGCCTTCCTCCAGGAAGCTCATCATCTGCTTGGTGAAGGCCACGATGGTGTAGCTCAGGTTCACCCAGCAGTCGTCGCCCGTGTACTGCTCGAAGCTTATGCCACAGCTGCGCATCTCGTCCTGCAGAGAGAGAGAGAGAGAGAGAGACACGTTCACGTTTGAACAGGTGAAAGAGGAAAAAATGATTTGAGGCAGGTTGTGTATGGAAGCCTCAGTAAAATCTTTTTATACAGCAACAAAATTGGATTCATTATAGGATCAATAGATTTTTACTGACCCTGTAATGAATAAAATCAAGTTTTGTAGTTTTGGAGGTAGACAGTAAAATGGAACCAGACTTCAGTGACAGGATTCTCAAAACCTCTGCCACTTAACTTTTATGCCAGTTAACTTGGAGACTGCCCAACTACAGAACTGAAGGAGAGCTAAGTGACAGAGACAGTGATTGAGAAGCTGAAGAGACGAAAGCAAAAAAAAGTCACATCCACCTTGAGTTTAGTCAAAGCCTCGGGGGTCATGAGGTTCATCCTCCTCCACATCTCCTCAGAGTTTCGGTGCTTGGTGGCCTCAATGATTATGTCCTTGTAGCTCTGCAGGGCCGCCTTGATGTCTTTGACCAGCAGGGACTGGAGGGTGAAGGTCAGGTCCAGGCCGATCTCAGTTAGCTGCTGACAGTGTTCTTTAGCCACTTTGACGCACTCTGCCGCTGTCGACAGGATCTCCTTCCTGTCAAACACCTAGGAAACAAAGTCAGAGTAAATTTAACCTCTACGTTACTGTTATCCTTCCCAATTATTAAAATGAATCCGACTGATACATAAACTTTTTCAGATTAACTAACCTAACTCATTACCTCTGAACACATATTCTCACCCTTGATGACTAAATCATCGTTCCATGCCTTTACACACGTGTCAAATATCTGTCACCTGCTTGCTGAAGGCGTCCACGAACATCCTCATGGCTGACCTGGACCAGACCACGAAGGCGGAGTAGCAGCCCGTGTTCCTGGCGAAGTCCATCTCGAACTCCTTGGCGGTCTCCAGCAGGCTGGTGAAGAAGATGTTGCAGAGCTTGTGGATGTAGAGGAGCGTGGCTCCTTCGATGCGAAGCTGCCGTATGGCTGTCTGGACGGCCGCCGCATGGTTCTTCAGGAATAGCTCGCAGGCTTTGGTGGACTGGCCTGAAACACGGAGGGTAACGTTGCAAGAGGGATGAGATGGTGCAGGAGGTTTGATTACACACTCATTTTAGATGGTTTAATCTAAAATTATTTACAATTTAAAGCAGAATTGGATTGTTTTTCGACTCAGTACTCAATAGTCAATAAATTTAACTAAATAAATTGAGAATAATTCATCTAAGGAGGTACAAGAGTAACAATTCTGAGAAAAAAAAGGACCAAAATAAGAGATGCTGGTTTGTTTTTTCTTGGTGAAAAAAAACAAAAACAAAGGAAGACCTAGCCTGATGAGCTGGGATACGGCCCGTCGTGTTGCTTTAGGCCCTCTGCGAAGTGACCGATCCGGAGACAACTCAAACACCAGGACCTCCGTCAGCTGCCGCACACGTTCATCCACCTTCGCCCTGAGCTCTTTGACTCTCTGTGTGACTGGCTGGTCTTTGAGATATTCGTTGAGCTTGTCCAGGAGGTCCACTGCGCCCTCGAAGTCTCTCTGGGCGATGCACACGTCCAGATCTTCGGGCAGCTCCTGGATCCACTCCAGGCCGAGGTCCACGGCTTCCTCAGCCTCCACCGGCTCGTTGTCCTCGTCCACGTCGAAAGGGTTGGTGGACACCTCGGCTCTCACGGGAGATGTCGGGGCCTCTTCCTCTTTCTTGTGCCTGTCTTTGGAGACTTTGTTCTTCTTAGTTCCGTCCAGGATCTCCAGCCACTCCTTCTTGATTATGCTGTTCTCCGCCTGGAAAATGCGACTCTCCGGGAACATAAGGATCTTGAACATGTCCTTCATGGGAGGGTTGTCTTTTACATTGACCACGGCAAAGCTCTCCAGGTTGTACAGGGCGTGCCGCGGCGGTTGGGTAGCCAGGTAGCGATCAAAAGACAGTCATTCATCAGGAAGGCGTGCACCTTCTGGATGGGAGACATGTTGTCCACGTCAAACTCTACGAGGTCACCGTGGTAGACTAGGTGCCTCCCTGGGGTGTCCATGATGTTTTTACCCCCTTCTACTTTCTCCAGCAGTGAGGTGAGCGTCCTCTGCTTTACCTCCTCTGTTTCTTTGGGGAAAGCAGCCTTCTAAGTGGAATTAAATTTGTATCAAGCAGTCCACACAACATGAAAAAATTAAGTTAACTCTAAGCATGCCTATTAAGTTACATGAACTTAATTTTTTTTTTTAGTTGTACTACTCCATTTAGTACTGCACACTTAAAATAAACAAGCTTTCCTAACTCGCTAATCTTAAGATTACTTTGCTTAATTTTTTTGAGGCAACGAGTTTGCATACTTTTTTTAAGTAAGGTCAACTAATTAGATTTTACAGTGTACACGCTAATGGAGAGACAACGCGAATGTCTAGGTCGACACACAGTGGTAGCCCTGTATATTTGACGAGCACAGACTGTTATTGTTGGTAACTAAAGTTAGCTAAGTTAGCATAGTTCCTAACTTAATAGCCTAGCTTAAAATAAAATGATACATCCACACTTGTTCTGATGTTCTGTCATATGAATGCCCTGCTGTTCATGGAAACTCACAAACCGCCAGTCTCTTATCTTGATTAGTTACTGGCCTCAGACTTAAAAAAAAAAAAAAAAAAGTAAACTCCGGCAGGTGTACACGCCCGCGACCATTAAGCTAACCTTTATGTTTATCATTGTTGTGTTCCCACATGCACGTCATCATCTAAATTCAACGGCGTTTTAAGTTACCACGGATTTCCCAGCGATGTTGAACTCAGAATGACCGTGTTAAGCACAACACACAACTTGAACTCGAACCTTTTGGAACTACTAAACTCGGAACTCTGACACAAATTACAAGTGCAGCCCTACATTTACACAATGAGGTTTTTCGTGTTTCTTCACGCATCTGAAGCAGAAAGCCTGCACAGCGACTTCACTTGTGGCACTGTCTTTGTTTGACACCAATGCCAATCACATATTAACACAATAAGAAGTTAGGAACATGCATGTACGCGTACAGGACACAACATAGATATTTTCCGCCTAACACTAGAAAACAGCACAACAACCATATTCTGTCAGACCGGGATTGTTTATTAGCCTAGCAAGCATAGCCTAACGTAAGCTAGCAAGCTAACGTAAGCCATAAAGTTTCCAATCAGTGCTTATGTTTTTTGTTTTTTTTTATTCGTCACTGTGTTGTATATTTTGACAATTCTGTGCTACTGTGACACGTTAATTTCCCATACCTTACCTTATTTTATCTACTGTAGAATAGCGTACGTTTAGACCGGAAAAGACCAAGTCGCATTTCCGGTAAGGAAGTAGTTACGTGCAAGAAGCCCATTAAGTCCAGCTCAATCAGGTCGAGCTCCACCGCGTCCGTTGCAAGTATGTTGTTGGCATGTACCGTCAAGCGCAGAGAGGACAGGTCTGCGTATGCCCACGGGTCGGAAAAAATAAATAAAATAAAAATCCAAATCCCTATAAAAAAAGGACAATTATCAAAAAAAATTTCTAAATGAATCCAGCTCAAGTAGAATGAGCTGGTGAGATTTTTTAACCACAAATTACAAGGAACTTACTAAAAGCAAGTGCAATTTGATAAAAACTGATTTAAGTCAATTTACTATTTTTAATTAAATACCATGTATGCGATAGCGTCCAGTTGACTGGCGTTGTGCCTTTGTTCCGACTTCACAGAGGCTTCACCTGCAAGCGGCCCAAAATACCACAAAAAAGTACAAAATAAAACAATAGACCTGAAGAGATAAACAAGTCAAATACGAGGAGGTGAAGAAAAGCACAAGAAGCCTGAGCCGCCATCTTGTCCAGCCGGTCACGTGACGTCTCGTCAATGATGACGTCACACTTGCCTTTGATGTTTGCCTTTGATCAGATCAAAGCCACCTCCAACGACATTAATAGGTAGCCTAACTGAACATCTCTACTTGAGAGCAATAGCGCACACAGGAAACCCACCTATATCTCAAATTAACCCAAAAACAGTTATTTTTACAAGCTTTCAATGGAAAAGGAAAACCCTCCCATGTCTACTAAAAAACAAAAAGACGAAACTAAAGACATTGCTGAAGATGTCACACAAGCTATGGACTCATGGGCTATGTCTGGAATCCCATTTGCTGAATGGCTTCGATTACGCTTGACATCATTAGAGTCTCGGCCTGCAGCTGGATCCTCAGCAGCGGCTGGAGGCTCAGCACACGATGACAATTCTGAAGACATTGCTGAAGATGTCAGGCGAGCTATACACTCATGGCTTCGATTACGCTTGGGATCATTAGAGTTTCGGTCTGTGGATAGAAGCTCAGCAGCGGCTGGAGGCTCAGCACACGATGACAATTCTGAAGACATTGCTGTAGATGTCATGCGAGCTATGCACTCATGGGCTATGTCTGGAGACCCATTAACTGAATGTCTTCGATTACGCGAGAGCCCATTAGAGTCTCGGTCTGCAGCTGGATCCTCAGGAGCAACTGGAGGCTCAGAAGACGCTGACTCAGTCGAGTCTCAGTCTGTGGCTGGAGAATCAATAGAGTCTCTGTCTTTGGCGGGAAGCTCAGCAGACGATGGCGATTCTGAAGACAGTGTTGAAGGTGTCATGCGAGCGATGCACTCATTGGATATGCCTGGAGTCCCATTTGTAGAATGGCTTCGATTACGCTTGAGATCAGTAGAGTCTCGGTCTGCAGCTGGATCCTCAGCAGCGGCTGGAGGCTCAGCACACGATGACGATTCGGAAGACAGTGTTGAAGGTGTCATGCGAGCTATGCACTCATTGGATATGCCTGGAGTCCCATTTGTAGAATGGCTTCGATTACGCTTGAGATCAGTAGAGTCTCGGTCTGCTGCTGGATCCTCAGCAGCGGTTGGGGGCTCAGCAGACGCTGACTCAGCAGACTCTCGGCCTGCAGCTGGATCCTCAGCAGCGGCTGGAGGCTCAGCACACGATGACGATTCTGAAGACTCTGCTGAAGATGTCGCGGAAGCTATACTCTCATGGGCTATGCCTGGAGTCCCATTTGACGAATGGCTTCAATTACGCTACGGTTACTCAGCAGAGTCTCAGTCTGCAGCTGGATCCTCAATAGAGTCTCTGTCTTTGGCTGGAAGCTCAGCAGACGCTGACTCAGTAGAGTCTCAGTCTGCAGCTGGATCCTCAACAGCAGCTGGAGGCTCAGCACATGATGACGATTCTGAAGACATTGCTGAAGATGTCAGTCAAGCTACACTCTCATGGGCTATGTCTGGAGTCCCATTTGACGAATGGCTTCGATTATGCGAAAGCTCATTAGAGTCTCGGTCTGCAGTTGGATCCTCAGGAGCGATTGGAGGCTTAGTAGACGCTGACTCAGTCGAGTCTCGGTCTGTGGCTGGAGAATCAATAGAGTCTCTGTCTTTGGCTGGAAGCTCAGCAGACGATGACGATTCTGAAGACAGTGTTGAAGGTGTCATGCGAGCGATGCACTCATTGGACATGCCTGGAGTCCCATTTGTAGAATGGCTTCGATTACGCTTGAGATCAGTAGAGTCTCGGTCTGCAGCTGGATCCTCAGCAGCGGCTGGAGGCTCAGCAGACGATGACGATTCTGAAGACAGTGTTGAAGGTGTCATGCGAGCTATGCACTCATTGGACATGCCTGGAGTCCCATTTGTAGAATGGCTTCGATTACGCTTGAGATCAGTAGAGTCTCGGTCTGCAGCTGGATCCTCAGCAGCGGTTGGAGGCTCAGCAGACGCTGACTCAGCAGACTCTCGGCCTGCAGCTGGATCCTCAGCAGCGGCTGGAGGCTCAGCACACGATGACGATTCTGAAGACTCTGCTGAAGATGTCGCGGAAGCTATACTCTCATGGGCTATGCCTGGAGTCCCATTTGACGAATGGCTTCAATTACGCTACGGTTACTCAGCAGAGTCTCGGTCTGCAGCTGGATCCTCAGCAGCGATTGGAGGCTCAGGAGACACTTACTTAGTAGAGTCTCGGTCTACAGCTGGAACCTCAGGAGCGATTGGAGGCTCAGGAGACACTTACTTAGTAGAGTCTCGGTCTGTGGCTGGAAGCTCAGCAGACGCTGACTCAGTAGAGTCTCAGTCTGCAGCTGGATCCTCAGCAGCGGCTGGAGGCTCAGCACACGATGACGATTCTGAAGACTCTGCTGAAGATGTCGCGGAGGCTATACTCTCATGGGCTATGCCTGGAGTCCCATTTGACGAATGGCTTCAATTACGCTACGGTTACTCAGCAGAGTCTCAGTCTGCAGCTGGATCCTCAATAGAGTCTCTGTCTTTGGCTGGAAGCTCAGCAGACGCTGACTCAGTAGAGTCTCAGTCTGCAGCTGGATCCTCAGCAGCGGCTGGAGGCTCAGCACACGATGACGATTCTGAAGACTCTGCTGAAGATGTCGCGGAAGCTATACTCTCATGGGCTATGCCTGGAGTCCCATTTGACGAATGGCTTCAATTACGCTACGGTTACTCAGCAGAGTCTCAGTCTGCAGCTGGATCCTCAATAGAGTCTCTGTCTTTGGCTGAAAGCTCAGCAGACGATGACGATTCTGAAGACTGAATTTTGTTTTCATTTTTTCTTTTATGTGCTGTGGGCACGTAGCAGGCATGCTAGCTGGGTAGCTCACTAAAGGTAAGGCTGGCTGCATAAGTTTAATATTTGCAACCCATGATAGCTTTGGTCGATTGGTTGTTTGTTTGGTTTAGAAAAGATTAGATTGGATAGGGCGGCGCAATGCACTTTGCATGTTCTCTCCGTGTCTGCGTGGGTTCTCACCGGGTACTCCGGCTTCCTCCCACCCTTCAAAGACATGCTCATTAGGTTAATTAGAATAGGATTCTGGCAGCTGTGCTTCCAATAATCCTCGTTTCATGAGGCAGCTTTGTTTTATTTGATTATTTTAATTTTGTTTTCGTTTTTTCTTTTATGTGCTGTGGGCACGTAGCAGGCATGCTAACTGGGTAGCTCACTAAAGGTAAGGCTGGCTGCATAAGTTTAATATTTGCAACCCATGATAGCTTTGGTCGATTGGTTCGTGGTTCAGTCTACATCAACGGGACGAACCATGGTAGATTTGTTTGTTTGGTTTGGAAAAGATTAGATTAAAATAGGGCGGCACAGTGGAGTTTGCATGTTCTCCCTGTGTCTGCGTGGGTTCTCACCGGGTACTCCGGCTTCCTCCCACCCTTCAAATACATGCTCATTAGGTTAATTTAATAGAATTGGATTCTGGCAGCTGTGCTTCCAATAATATTCTTTACATGAGGCAGCTTTGTTTTATTTTATTATTTTAATTTTCTTTTTTTAATTTTGTTTTAGTTTTTTTTTTGTATTCAGTACACTAATCATATTCTCCCTTTCTTCTTCTTTTATGTTCTCTCTCTATTCTCTCCTGTTCTCATCTTCTAAGATTAGACCCATGATAGCTTTGGTCGATTGGTTCGTGGTTCAGTCTACAGGGACGAACCATGGTAGATTTGTTTGTTTGGTTTGGAAAAGATTAGATTAGAATAGGGCGGCACAGTGGAGTTTGCATGTTCTCCCTGTGTCTGCATGGGTTTTCTCCGGGCACTCCGGTTTTCTCCAATCATCAAAATATGTTAGGCGTAAGTTATCGAACTTCTTTAAAATTAGAATAGATTACACTTTAATGCAAAAAGTATCCCTCTCATCTCTTGGCGTGGTATCTGTGTCATCCTCAAGCTCGGGTCCTCTACTAGAGGCCTGGGAGTTTGAGGGTTCTGTGCAGTATCTTAGCTGTTCCTAAGTACCAAGGGTTGAAAGAACAACTGGAACAGATGTGGAAGGTCAAGGCAAGCGTGGTCCCCGTGGTAGTAGGAGCCATATATATACAGAATGACTAGATGTATTACGCCGGAGTCTAGAGCGTCCGCATAGGTCGGTCATCTTACCACAGGCTGGCTTTCTCGCGAGATCAGTCGAACCTTAGTTAAACGGAGGTAACCTGAGGTAAGGTAAGTGACCTGCACAAACGTCAATACTCTTATCTCGCTGAAATCTTGATGGATTTACAAACTGTTTGTTTTCTTACAAACGTTATTAATGTGTTTATAATTCTGGATGCTTGAACATGTTGAAATCTTATCTCCTCGAAAAAACCCGATTTAATCGTGCAGTTTAGTTGTGTATCACGTCTAGCTAGGCTACTATACTCAGTAATTAGGGGCGAGGCAGAATTACGCTTTGTTTTCAATATAACACGCATGATACACATGATTTAACAGAATTTATACATGATTACCTGTGTGGTCGATTTGTTAAAACATCTTACATTATGATTTCTAAGGAAATTGCTGACAAGATGCCAGACTTTTGTGCCGCCTATGGCTGCTGTAACCGCCGCTGTTTCGAAACGAGAACCCGAGGGATCACCTGTAGGATATTACAATATTATGAATTATTTTTAGGATAATCGTTAGTTACTTAGTGGAAGTACTATACAGGTCCTGTTACACAGGAACAGCGGGGATATGACATAATGGTATTGCTAGATTGTTGCTGACACAAGGTTTAGAATATTTTGTTTACATAATCACTGAACGTTTGAATATAGTTTTTAGTGTGTTTATCTTATTCTTGAAGTATAAGCATACATACTATACAATTACCCCCAACATATGATAATCTAGGTGTGTACTTGTGTCCTTGCCCTTAAATGGAAAAATGGATTTAAAATGTTGACAATAATTTATATATCTGGGTACATTTCTCACTTTTTTAAGGTTTCCCAAATCCAGAGAGAGGAGGAGGAAGTGGGAAGTTGCCACTGACAGGACACTGATCTGCAGTCACCCATTTTAGAATCACATTCCCTCTTTCTGTCTCTCTCTCACACTTTCTCACAAACACACATACACAGGGAGTGAATGTTAACTTGTGTCTTTACTATTTTGTCAGAATGCACCAGAATGCTTCGTTTGCCACCACTGATCATGAGTTATAGTAATACTAACCCACTCCATTTCTCTCTTTCTTCCCCTCTTAACCTCACTTGAGAGGTAAACCTTTTACAGTCATCAGCCACCCTTGTATTTGATACTAGCCCTCATCACACCTGAAGTCCCAACCCAACGACTGCCCTACCATCTCTTGTTGCTGTCCCCTTGTCCAGACTTCCTGGCCCGCACAGCCTAGCGACCCACAACCTGCCGACCTATTCACTTATCACTTCATCATCACTTATCAGGCCCAGCAGGATGAGGACCAGAACCAGCACCACCGGGACACTGGGACACCTTGTTACTTGGCTAAGTTTTTAATGAAAATGTAAAAAAATAAATAAAAAAATAAAAATAAAATAAAAAAAATCCATCAAATGTCTCTAACACCTCTGTCCAAACATTGATTTTAATAAATCTTCAGAAATCTTTCAAAAGTGCCTTCATAATGTCTAAACAAACTGGTTTGCTACCACTTCATGTGTAATATTATTAGTACAAATTTGGAAATATGGACTTTGGTTCTTCATGCTGTGTTATTGTCATCTCTGCACAGGGTGGGGATTTCAACATGCAGCGTTTCTTGATGTATATTTGTTAAGGTAAATCTTGTAGGCCTAGTCTATTCTAGAACATTATTCTATTTTTTAGAACATAAGATAATTATTCAAAAGTATTTCAGTGCCATAACTACATCTTTGACGTTTATAATAAACCAAACTGTTTGAAAATCGGTTGAAAATTGAGCAAGTTATGGCTATTTAAAAAGTACATATTTTACGATCAACACAATGTTTTGGGTGAGCGAGCTGCCTGTGGTAAGATGGACGCCCTATGCGGACGTTCGACTCCATTGGCCAGCAACGAGACGAGACATCTAGTAATTCTGTATATATCTATGGTAGGAGCACCCGGGGCAGTAACCCCCAAACTGGGGGAGTGGCTCCAACAGATCCCACGAACAACATCAGAAGCCTCAGTCCAGAAGAGCGCAATCCTAGGAACAGTTAAGATACTGGACAGAGGATGACAGATACCATGCCAGAATGAGAGGGATGTTTTTTGTTTGTTTTTTTCCCCCATTATACACTAAATGAATAAATAAACAAACAAGTACAGTATTATAAGCAAATGTTTCTTTCTTTTTAAGTCATGTTAACACACACACTACACATGTACACCTGCACAGTTAACACTGAGTGTCTGAACGTTTAACAAATTGTCCTTTAACCAGGATTCTACACATTCCTGAACACTATGTGAGTCAGGATTCTCCCCACTCTCAGCATGAGTTTAAGCTGTGGTGCCGTCCATTCCCTGCTTTCTATATCCTCTCCATTCTGTCACCATTTCTGTCTGGAGCCAGAATCAATTTCCTGGTCCGTGGTCCCAGATGTTAGGCAGTTGCGCCTTACAGCAGAACCATATGTGCATGTAAGATGGACCACAATTACGGCTTATACAGCAATAAAATGACCAACAGGAAGGTTTGGCGTGTGTAACAGGTGAGGCTTTTTATTCATCCATATTACAGAGCACATGAAATCTCCCAGCACCAGACCAGCAACACTCAAGCTGTTGAAATGGCTCACAACACATACACACAACACAACACTATATACATATTCAAAGTCCTATTATTAATGAAAACAAACCCACACTAAACCACATTACATTTAGAACAATAAAACACACATATCCAAATATCCCCCCACATCAGTTTACACTTGATTACCCCTGGAACTTTAAAACACAGGGTCCGTTGTCTGGGGAAGACTTTTGCCCGAACACCCTGAAGACAAAGAGACCGGTGAGTACAAAATACACCTCATTGCGCATTGTACCTACCTACACCTAAAGAGTATATATACATATACTTCACATCCGCCATCACATTTCTTTAGCTTAGCTCTTGCTCATTGTTTTATCATTTAAAGCATGGCTGCATATTTGACCCCCTGTCCCTCTCTTCCAGGTGGAGCTGCATGGCCCACACAGCACCCGCCAGCCAATCCAACGCTACAAAAGGACAAGATAGAGACAAATACTCCAACACTCAATTGTGCTCACTACAGCCATAACAATGTGCAAAATGCAATGTGATAAAATTCCTGTGCCAATTTTCAATAAAGTGCTGTTGCTCCTATTAAAGTGCTTGTGCAGTTATTAAAGTTCATGTGTTCCCATGGTCTAGCAGCCAAAAGTGCAAGGTGCCATATATACAAAGTCAAGGGACGAAGCGCTCTTCGTCACATTGCACAAATTAACGTTTCTGTATCATTAGGTAATATGTCGACTGTAATTCTATTAAAATTGATCCTGATGACAATATTCTAGTGTCAGATCTGTTTCCACATCTACTGTTTTGTACAAGAAATTTCAATGCATTTTTTTTTTTTATGTTCATGTAAAAACAAGCCTTGACCCATGTTCAGCTGCTGTTCACACTGAACCCTTCTCTACTTTGGCCTTCAAACTTCTTTGGATATTTGCTACTAGCATCAAGATAAAGACTGGATGCCATCAAGCCGGGAGAAATGGCAGATACACTCTTAACATCGGAGAAAGGGAAATACAGTCTGAGTAAAGTGCTGGAGTGATGGGCCTGTACTTGGGCTGCAGCTACAGACAGACACCACCACACATGAGTAGAAACCCATAGCTCTTTTGTATAAGTCCATATTTTTGTTTGTTTTTTGGGGGAAAGTACTGTCAGACTCTTTAATCCTTTGGGGTCCAGGGTATATTAGGCTGTTTTGAACTACTTTCAGTTTGTATCTTTATACTTACAAATTGTTCACCATGCTTTGTTTGGTGTCACTTTTTTTTTTTTTTTCAGCACAACATTGCCTGTGAGAATTTAGTTATTTCATTTTGACATACACACTGGACCAAAAACTACACAAAAAACATACAATCCAAATAGAAAAAAAGTTTAATTTTTTAATGTGAAAACCACAAACATGTTAACGAACCATTTTTATAAATTAAAATACAAATATGAACCGTGAACTTCAAAACTTACTTACAAAATAAGCAAATAGAAGCTTTTATACAGCTATATTGAAGGCAGCATGTTTAATTATGCTCAAATGACCAGAACAGACATATGACAAAATAATCACGATGACAACAATGCGCTCTCGCATTTGAATTTGGGGGCAGAATGCAGATAAATTGGGTGGAATGTTATAATTTTTCATTTATTCATTCATTTATCTTCTGTAACCGCTTGTTCCTATTAAGGGTTGTGGGGTCTGCTGAATCCTATCCCAGCTGTCATCGGACGAGAGGCAGGGGTACACCGTGGACAGGTCACCAGTTAATCACACTGCTCTCTGTTGTCTGGTTTTTAAAACACGTTTTCAGAAATTGGTCAGTCATTGTTGTCTTTTTGTGTATGGCAATAAAAAAAAATTCATTCCACGTATAAAATCAGCACAAGTTCATAACTGTCTAAACAAAATAAACATTGTGCATGAAATCGATGCAACACAAAATGAAAAAAAAAAAGTAATTAAACTACACTTTCACAAAGAGATGAATAAATACAAAATGTGCAGACAAACAAAGGTTTTCAGAGCTCCTAACATGGTTTTGTAAATTTTATTATTATTAGTTTGTCGAGGGGTTTTGCTAACTTGCCCGAATAAAAATAAATAAATCAATATATTGATTGCAATGGCAGGGCAGAAGAGCACTGATGCCTCACAACAAGAGTTCGAATCCATGGGCCGACTG
Organism: Planiliza haematocheilus; assembly: GCA_005024645.1. Lineage (NCBI taxonomy): Eukaryota > Metazoa > Chordata > Actinopteri > Mugiliformes > Mugilidae > Planiliza > Planiliza haematocheilus. The sequence continues at coordinate 47,139 of SRSE01001067.1, forward strand.
GGCCTTTAAATTGGCCGTAAGTGTGCATGTGAATGGTTCTCTGTCTCTCTGTGTTACCACATTGATAGACTGGCGACCTGTCCAGGGTGTACCCCTGCCTCTCGCCCGATGACAGCTGGGATAGGCTCCAGCAGACCCCCGTGACCCCTAACAGGACTAAACGGGTATAGAAAATGACTGACTGACCTTATGTCACTTTTAATTAGAATTGATGACTTTGAACTAAAGGACCCAGTCCAGGGATGTGTATTGGAGCAGGGTGCTCAGGTGTGGGGGCATGGAAGTAGGTGAAAGGGGCGAGGAGATAGGAGGATACAAGAAATGACTGGATTTAGTTAGACTTGTAGTCAAGACCGCCTAAACCGAGACCAAGACACCACCAAGACCAGAGAGTATCAAGACCAAGACAAGACCAAGTCCAAGACTAGTTCAGCTCAAGAGCGAGACTGTGACCAAGACCAAAAAAAAAAAAAAATGTTGCCATTCTGCATTTTCCTCCTGTCAGCCAGCTAACTCGTGTGTATTGTTGAAATGAAATGAAACCAATCTTAACAGAAAATAAGGTCTGATGTTTTTCTCTACAGAATCTGTAGCCTAAACCATTCTGCAGCTGTAGTGGCATGATAGGCTCATAGGGCCACACAGAAGAGGACAACCATTATACATCACACATCCAACATTTAATAAAATAAAATATATAATAATAAAATAAGGCTGCATTGAATGTTGATCATGTAGGCATGAGAGGGATTAAGCCTGTTTGTATTCCTCACGAATTTCCTGCAATAATCTGTCTAGTTTTATCTCCCATGATATCAATAAATTTCTCACAAAATCATTGATGACAAGTAAGACACACTTCTTTCTGCCCATACAATCAAAAAAAAATATTCTTGGCCCTCATAATAATGAAGCAATGATTTCAAGAAAACTTTATTTGAAATATAAGAAATTTATGGTTTATTATGGAAAATAAATAAACATAATGTGAATATACTTAGTATAAAGTGAATGTAAACAAATCGAGTAAATTATGTGATTAGATTCCATTAGGCCGCTATGCGTGTTACATTTCAGCACGGTAGGGGGCGGTAGTGCGCCTTACTGGTTGCCACTCAGCCGAAAGGAGTAGAAGAAGTATAACACCTGGCCGTTGGTGTGGGAGACCCCGCAGCACTTACGCGTAGCGCTGTCTAACGGCGTGGGTCTGGCTGGTTTGGCTTACTGACATTTAAGAACGTGTTCCCGGGCGAACTTGGCGTTGGAGTCGCAGGTTTGGTAAGTTTTACTCAAACAGTTTTCTATCTGTTATGTCATACTATGGCGGAGATCTCATTTAATAATTTAATAATTTTGAGCGAATATGATTTTTATCCTGTGCAAGAGAATGGTGAATTTAGGCTAGCGTTCCGCTCTGGTTGCCTCGTGTCATGCTAGCAACCGTGCTAGTACTAGCATCATTAGGAAAATGCAGGACAAGAGCCCCCTCAAGCAAGGGAGTAGGTCTGATTTTGAGATTGGTGGGGACACAAAACTTTTGTGTTACACAGGTAAATCAGACCGGTGAATTGATAAATTTTACCACACCCGAAAAGTTTTATTAAATGAATTAAAATCTTCATAAATCCAGGCTGAGTTTGCCACGTTTAGCAGACAGACAGCTTGCAGGACATAGCAATCGACAAGAAAGAAGTTCTGAATATTTTTGTGGAAATGGCCCTCTAATAGGCGGCTTCTCCTTTGAAGTGAAACCTACAGTATTAGTGACTTGATAGGATATTGATAGGGATATTGATGTAATGATTTTCATGACTCAAGTCATGTTTTTCAGTGCTATTAGTAGTAGTAGTTAAGGTGATTGAGTGCTGTATTTCAGTGTTTTACTTCTTTGTGTATATATAAGACCCTATTATTCTCAGTCCTTCATATAGTCCGTGAGTTTTTTTTTTTTTGTTTGTTTGTTTTTTCAGGTTTTTTTTTTACAGGTCAGAGCAACTGTCCCTCAAAACGTCCCTGGTGTGTGACGTTAGGAGGACGCTGCTAATAAAGTTGTAGCTACACAGTGGATTTACGTTTATTATTATTATTATTTTATACAGTTTTTATGCTGGTCTTATCGTTTTATTTTGTTTTTATCTACTAGCTTTTTCAAACAGAAACAGTGACAGCGATATAGAGTGACAGCGGGGGCAGCCAATCAGGGAGCGATATTTAGGTTTGAGGCGGGACTTCGAGCAGAGACCGACATTTAACCCTTTGTGTGCCATAATCACTGCCTAATCACTACGGACAGCGGTTGTATTGATAGTGACAACACAGTAGCGGCTGAATATTGGTAGGGACGTGTCCCTAGCGTCCCTACCCAATTCTACGCCCTTGCCCTCAAGTATCTGATTAGTTGGTGGTTGGTGTGCCTGGATCCGTCAGTAATGTACAGAGAACCCGAAAGATGCAGGAATCACATGAAAGGGCTGGTTCAGAGGTTCCGCCAGGACAAACAGCTAACTGATACTTCTGCAGGTAGAAATAAGAGAGGCAAATGATAGACTACACATGAATTTATCCTCAATCTGATTTGCTGGCAATGCCCAATGATTTATTTTACATTCTGAAACATAGTTTCTTTGATCTGGAATTTGGTCTCAGCATCGTGCGGGTAGAGCTCTATGTTTTAACAATGAATAGCAATAACCAAGGGGAAATTCAAGCAGAAATTGAAGCCTTAAGAGTACTTCCTCAACCACATCCTGATCAACCTCATTTACAAAATTGACCTCCGTTAAGCGATTTACACCATTTAGAGAATTTAAACTGAATTCAGGATGTTGGAAAAAAAAACCCTGAAACATTTGTTCCAGGTTGTTGACTCCAGGTGAAAAACAGGACAAACAGGATTTATATCTGATGCTGGTGAGCGTTAGGGTTTAACTGGTTGCCTGGCAACAGCAAGAGGGGGGGGAGGAGCCAACAAACTACTTTATTACAGAGAGTTTAGGAGAGACAGGTTTACTGTTCAAAGTCAAAACCTGAGAGCCAACAGACGAACCTCGGCTCTGACTGGTTTTTATCTCCAGAGTAAATAATAAAGACCGTACGGCTCCCGGAGGACAGCTTTGAACGCCCATGGGGGTCAAAGGTCAGGTTTAAGGTGGACACAAAGCCACAGCTCCTTCCATCTCTCTGCAGCGCTCAGAAAAAAATCCCATCCTAATGATTTCCTCCACTTTTCAAAGGCCCAGCGTGAACTTCAGGCTCCTGACCTGACGCCTATGCAGGACCTCAAAGACATCACCAGATGGACGTCGGAGCTACAGAGCACAATGCATACAAAGCATGACATCCTAATTATTTCCTCCACTTTTCAAAGGCCCAGCGTGAACTTCAGACTCCTGACACACATGCAAGACCTCAAAGACATCACCTGATGGACGTCAGAACTACAGAGCACAATGCATACAAAGCATGACATCCGAATTATTTCCTCCACTTTTCAAAGGCCCAGCGTGAACTTCAGACTCCTGACACACATGCAAGACCTCAAAGACATCACCTGATGGACGTCAGAGCTACAGAGCATCCAGAGCATGACACATAGGTGGGTGGAGACGGCCCCACACAGAATGATTGATTCTTAGTAAGGTATAAAATACTGGGCTGGTTCTGGGTTTTAGTTTGCGTGAGAAGTATCAAGAGAGGAGCGAGGCGGATTTTCCATTGGCACTAGCCGTCGTTGACTTTGAGGAGAGACTCATCTTTGAGAAAGACGAGGAGGTGCGTGATTCAGATGAGGACGAAGACTTTTAAGATGCAGGAACAGATAGTCAAGGTTGATTAGGATGACTCATCAGCTTACTTGTTGTTTGACCTGTGACCCTGGGTCTAGGCTGATAGTTTCTCTCTGCAGGACAGCATCTCGTTTGCTGTAATAGGGAGCAACGTACAGGTGGAGAGTAAAGGTCGCAAGTTCAGGGGTCGGGTTTATCCCTGGGGCTTTTCTAGTTCTGCTTTGTTTTGCTTTATCTGCTTTGCTGCTACATAGCACTTTGGCATCATATCAGATTCCTGTTGTTCTGTTCGATAACGATGTTGTCGTTCTTGCGTCGTCAGTGGAGAGCCCGGCTCACTCCTTGACTTCTTGCTGCTGAGGAACATGCTGATCAGGACGCATATGCAGGACCTGATGGACGTCACCTGAAGACGCACTACGAGAATTATAGAGCACAGTGCATACAGAGCATGACACACATGGTAGTGCAGGAGAGGAAACGCAGGTGGGTGGTGGCGGCCCCACACAGAATGATTGATTCTTATTAAGGGTTATGGGTTTTAGTTTGCGTGAGAAGTATCAAGAGAGGAGCAAGGCGGATTTTCCATTGCCGCTGGCCGTCGTTAACTGTGAGAAGGAGAGAGTCATCTTTGAGAAAGACGAGGAGGTGCGTTTCTCCGCCTCACTCACACATCAATACATTTGCTCGATTGTTACAGAGCTAATCAGCAGTGGTTATCCCTGTCTGTAGCTGAGGAAGATGCAGGAGGTGCTGGAGAGGATTCAGGAGCAGATGCAGCACAGCGAGAGCAGTGGCTACTGATGACAGAGCGACAGAGGAGACACTGGATGGTGTGGACAGAGATGGACATCAGCTATAATGAGTTACAACTTTTCCAGTCCAATCATGCATGAAAATATTTCAGCGGGTCTGTACACACCTGAGCATCTACAAGCCGAGTGGTTGATCCAACTCCTGCCAGAAGGTCCGTAAACCACGGTCTGATCACGTGCCTCCATGAGCCAGTCAGAGCTGGTCCCTGCACCGCGCAGCGTAGTTTCTAGATGTGGACGGTGACAGAGACCAGAGTAACGTGGGGGAAATTTCGCAACAGTCTTGCCTGGGCCCGGGACGAGATAATCTTTTTAATCTTCTTTGTTAAAGTCAACGTGTTGTGTCAAGCTTTTATACAAGCGAATGGACGTTAGCATTAGCGCTACAATACGTTACAAGGCTGGTAAACGTTGACTGCGCTGTTTCTTCCATTCCTCTTCGTTCACTTTACTAGTCCCAGCTTCACCGTCACCACCTTTGTTAAGAAAATCTTTAAGACCTCAAGTTTCTTCTTCTCTTTTCTTTCCTTTTCTGAACATCAGACTTGTGCTGACTGGACATTTTGAGCGTACAGAACTCAAACGGCAACATCAGATTTTGATCAGTAGCCAAACCATTTTTGTGTTGGGGATGGGGGGGGGTTTCCTGACCACTATTTCAAGGACAATTAGGAAGAAAACAAATAAAAAGCTTTTATGTAACTCAGATATTACGTATTTTTCCCCACAAATAGGCCTGTTTTAATATATATATATATATATATATATATATATATTTTTTAATTATTCCATAATTTAATGAGTCCAGTTCTGCCCCCCCCCACTACTCTGCAAGCCCTTACAGAAGATGATTTTTTTGTTATAATCATTAACACAGAAGCAGGATGTTGTAAATGTAATAAGATTCATTAAGAATCTTTATTATTTTATTGATGAAAACGTTCTTACCGACAGTCGCCTCACTCTTCTCCGGTATGAGGTCTAAGGCCTTAGACAAATCTCTAACACCGGACGAATTATGGCCTCCTTCTTCTTTTAAAATCAGACGGACAGAAAATATGTCAAACTATCGCTTACTTTCACAAGCATGGTGCATCATTGATAAGATCTTCTTACCACCGATCACCTCTCTCTTCTCCGGAGTGTCCGGTATAACTATGATTGGGTAAAATGGGTCCTGGTCATCAAGTCCCTGCTCGCGATCCATCCTATGGTCTGAGCAGGAAATGCTACCAACAGAGAAATAAAGTGATTATATGTAAAGCAGCTATTTCAATCAGGACAGACTATTAGAATGAAATAGGCGGGATGTGAACCGAAAGACATTTATTGAGACAAGTAATATTTTTGGCGCTTAGGCCCCAGGGAGTAGATCAGCTTAGAAGACAAATTGATGAATGTGAAGCTTCTATCTGAAGAGGACATCCCCCGGGCCCAGACACTGGTGGTGGTAGAGATGATGCCTGCTGATATGGAAGCCTCCGGACTGAGATGGAGATGCCTGGGTCCTGATTGAGGAGGTGAAGGGGAGGAGGTGGGTTGAGAATTTTCTGCGGGCTGGTTGACAGCTGAATGAGGGTAGAGAGAGAGTACTTTTGAACAAGACAGCTGAAAGCTGATTGGGGAGGAGAGAAGGTGGCAGATTGTGATTGGATGAGAATGAGTGTTGAGGGGTGTGATTCAGAGGGAAGCAGGAGAGAAGAATGACTCAGTGAGCATGCTTGGGGAGATAGTCTTCCTGTCTGAATTTTCGCTAGGCTTCATTTCAATCAGGACAGACTATTAGAATGAAATAGGCGGGATGTGAACCGAAAGACATTTATTGAGACAAGTAATATTTTTGGCGCTTAGGCCCCAGGGAGTAGATCAGCTTAGAAGACAAATTGATGAATGTGAAGCTTCTATCTGAAGAGGACATCCCCCCAAAATAAAGGTATACCATACCTGGATGAGAGGAATCAATCTACGGGGAGAGAACAATAAAGTTAACAAGAAGAGAATATACAGACATAATAAAACCCAAAACAAGCCATGCAAATGGCTGAGCTCCAATTGAAATATGCGAAAAGACCATGCAAATGGTCGCCATGCAAATGGCTGAGCTCCGATTGAAATATGCGAAAAGACCATGCAAATGGTCGCCATGCAAATGGCTGAGCTCCGATTGAAATATGCGAAAAGACAATAAAAATGGTCGCCATGCAAATGGCTGAGCTCCGATTGAAATATGCGAAAAGACCATGCAAATGGTCGCCATGCAAATGGCTGAGCTCCGATTGAAATATGCGAAAAGACCATGCAAATGGTCGCCATGCAAATGGCTGAGCTCCGATTGAAATATGCGAAAAGACCATGCAAATGGTCGCCATGCAAATGGCTGAGCTCTGATTGAAATAACGAAAAGACCATGCAAATGGTCGCCATGCAAATGGCTGAGCTCTGATTGAAATACGAAAAGACCATGCAAATGGTCGCCATGCAAATGGCTGAGCTCTGATTGAAATAACGAAAAGACCATGCAAATGGTCGCCATGCAAATGGCAGAGCTCTGATTGAAATATGCGAAAGACCATGCAAATGGTCGCCATGCAAATGGCTGAGCTCTGATTGAAATATGCGAAAGACCATGCAAATGACCGCCATGCAAATGGCTGAGCTCTGGTTAAATGCTGCTGATGAAGAGCCATGCAAATGGCCGCCATGCAAATGGCTGAGCTGACAGAGAAGGCTTGCATGATGCAGGAGAATGCTAATACCACCACCAGAGATATGCATGACTTACCGAGATATCAAGGTTTCAGGTTCCTTAGAGCAGTGAGGATGGAGGCGGAGTCTGGTCGGCTGTAGGAGGCGTAGGCAGAAGAAGACCAGCGTCCCATTTGTTGGAGGGAAGCGGAGGAGATGCCTTGCATGGCAGCAGAGGTGGCAGCACCTATTCTAAAGGAGTGGCCTGAGTAATGCTGAGGTGAGAGATGGCACTGGAGAACCACTTTTGGAAGTGCTGCAGAAACCATGCTCTTGACATAGGATTATTGCTTGGTGTCAGGAAGAGAGGTAATGAGTTGAAGGATGATCTAAGACGCAAATATCTAAGCATAGCTCTATAGGGGCAAAAAGAGGAACCGGTGCTAGCTATGACAATGGAACAGGCTCCTTTGGCCTTGGAATGTTTAAGAGACAGGCAATAATAAGAAGGGTAAAATGACAGATCTGAGAAACGAATATCTTTAACTGGGTCAAAAAATGTTAGAAGAGGAGGTGAACTCGCTAATCTGCAAGAACCCGTAGAAGCTAACAGAAAAACACTGATGAGAAGAGAATCAACATAAGGAGAGAACAACCTTTACGGAGAACCGACACCATATCCTGCAGAATAGAAAGAGTGATTGGGCGTCTGTTGTCATGTGGCTGAGGGAAACATTTAGAGATTCCCTTTAACAATAATTTAATCGATGAGTTAGAGAATAGACTGGGAAAAGAAGGATCATAGCATCTAACATTGAACTGGACACCTGCTAGCAGCCCACGAATATACTGAGGCTTAAAATGACGAACATCCGTACAATAAGTGATGAATGCACAAACAGATTTAATGAAGACAGGTTTTAAAGGAAGGTTGAGAGAGGCACAGAAAGTGCTGAAAGTAACCAGGCAAAGTCATAGGTTTTTATCGTAGAAGCCGCTAACCCTTTCCTCATGTAAGCCCTAGCAGATTCTAAATAATTATTCAGGGGGGCAGCTAGAATAGAGTGAGCTCGCTCAGAGGAGGAATAGGAGTGGGGCAAGTGCAGGCATCCGGACAATGATTCCTGAACACCGGAAGTTGAAACGAGACAGAGAGTCGGCTATGATATTGAAATGACCGGGCACGTGGCGGGCGTTGAGGATGAAATTGCGGTTAACTGCTAACCAGGTGATGCGTCTCATGAAAGGCATGATAGAGATGCATGAGGAGCGACCTTTATTGATGATGTCAACGACCGCTTATTATCACAGAGAACGGAAATTCTTTGCGTAGCCAGGAGTGACCCCACACGTGACAGGCTACTGCAATGGGGAATATCTCGTAGAGCGCGGAAGAGAAGCCCTGCTGAGACAGCTCTGGTGGCCAGCGTTCCGCGAACCACTGGCCCTGGAAAAACCCCCCAAAACCCACAGATGGAGCTGCATCTGTGAAAAACTGAATGGAATCGGAGGAATGCACAACGTCATCATAAAAGAAGGAAACGCCATACCACTTTCTAGAAGCAGAGACCAGAACTTTAGGTCGGAGCGGCAACCTCATTAAGACTATTAACGCTCGCAACGGGGTCTGAACGAGGAGCGGACAAATCGAAGATCAGTCTTTTCTTCCCTGAGTATTTCCTCGTGCGATACCTACTGGACTAGTGCGAAACACAGAGAAAGGAGGGGAGTCGAAGGGGCCAATTAAGTAATTTTTATTAGTTCTTTCCCTAGCAGCTGGGAGACGCTCTCTGGGTCTTTGAGCGCCGACTGGAGATTTTTTGCAACATAGCAAGAGTCCGGAGAAGAAACAACTCCCACTCGAAAACCCTGAGACAGACCCGTGAGCAGGTGATTGGTGAAAACAGTGTCAGGATGAGTGGACAATTCGAGAGCCAGAGCCCTCACATTAACGGGAGTAGATGGGTGATCTTTTAATATTACAGAGAGCCGCGCTGATTCGCCTGGCGAGGCGGGCCAGGCGGGCGGGGATCAGCCGCCTGGGACACACAGACCGAGGGTGCGCGTCCTTGCATGCACTGCAAACATGAAGAAATACACGACTTGGGTAAGTGCACACATTCTCATTAAAGTTGTTGCAGATGGGCTGATTATTAAACGATTCCACCTTCCTACCGCACTTATCGATCACGGAGCGCGGTGCGAGGTTGTCATGCTGGGGAGGAGCCGGCGGCATGAACGGTAGCTGAGGGCACAGTGAGTCGGAGTGACCAATGCTCCCGCATGTGCGGCATGAGACTGCCTGGGAGCCCCCTATTAACATAATGAGGATCTCCGAGTCCAGAACTGACCAGGTTAACTGAATGTTGGATTGAGATATGTAGAGGGCTGCCTTGTTGGAGAATGCTTTGTGATACTGATAAAATATGTTTCTCCCATATTTAAGATTTAGATCGCCAATCAGAGCCAAGTATGCATCTAATTCAACCCTCCTTTCTGGGAACACGGAGCAGATTACGTCCCTGTATATCCCGAAAGCGACCAGGAATTCGCCTATGGACAAGTCTCTGGTGAGACGGGGATCTGCAGATTTGAAGATGGCGGTGATATTCTCTGAGGAAGAGACTCTTTTGTCGTGCTCCGGTGACGGCAGAATAAGGCTGACCAGATCTTTCCCTTGAAGGATCTTTTGCCTTAAGCGGGGAGAAATGTTAGCAGCGGAAGGAATGTATGGCCTACCTAGCGGAGGAGCAGGGATGGCTGATGCCAGCGAATGAGGTGCTGCTGCGCTGAATGCGGCAGCCAGAGGAGCGGTGCTTGGGTGAGCCAGCGGGAGCGCGGGGGCTGAAGCCTTTTCCAGAGACTGGAGGCGAGAATCGATGGCCTGGACTGACCTCACCTGAGCCTGCATGCTGGATAGCAGGACGTCGCTAGCGCCCGGAGCGGCAGCAGCAGCGGTGGCGGCGGCGGCGGGGGAGACCTGCAGAGGAGGAGCAGCGGCAGCAGCGGCGGCGGCAGCAGCGGGGGAAACCTGCAGAGGAGGAGCAGCAGCGGCGGCAGCGGCAGCAGCGGGGAAGACCTGCGGAAGAGGAGCAGCGGCGGCAGCGTTGGAACCTGTGGGAAAAAAGCAGAGACGGCGGCCGAAGACGGTCCAGCAATGGCGCCGGGATCTGCCCGTCTGGCTGATGGCGGACGCCCTCTCTTCTTCGCCCGAGGTGCGACTGAGTTCTTGGTCCTTTCCCGACCCCGTTGAACCGGCGCGGGGTCCTCGTCGGAGACCGGAGAGGCGGCGGCGGAATCGCTAACCGCGATCAGGCTTGCCAGCGATTGCAGCTGGGACAGCTGGAGCCCTGGGGCTGGAGAAACTCCTTGAGACCTCAGGTGGGATAGCAGGGACAAATACTCGGACTGAGAGGAAGCAATCTGGGCGCTCCTGCGCTGAGGAGACTGCACTGCCTCCAACAACAGCTCGCCGGTTGGATCGAAATCCTCGGGAGGATCCGTGTCGTAATCCGACATACTCGGGCGGGCAACGAAGAGGCAACAGAGCAACAATAGAGCAAAAGCCATACAGGTATGTGCAAAACAGTTTTCTGCGGGCTGGTTGACAGCTGAATGAGGGTAGAGAGAGAGTACTTTTGAACAAGACAGCTGAAAGCTGATTGGGGAGGAGAGAAGGTGGCAGATTGTGATTGGATGAGAATGAGTGTTGAGGGGTGTGATTCAGAGGGAAGCGGGAGAGAAGAATGACTCAGTGAGCATGCTTGGGGAGATAGTCTTCCTGTCTGAATTTTCGCTAGGCTTCATTTCTAACTATTTCTACAGTAGGATAAGATAGTTTAACTAACCATTCCACACCGGTATGGAGGGTGTAGCAGGTATGACATCAGGGGTGCCTTGCATTAAATAAAAAGAAAAAAGAAATTTGTCATGCAGCAGTTTTTACTATTTACTGTGTCTGGAAGAAAGGGCCTGATGTTAACCCTTTACCGTATCAATAAAACGTTTATTTAATCATCTAGGTTTTAAAAGGGCTACGTACAAGAATCCATTACTCCCGCTTTCAAAAAATATTTCTCAGTGTCTGAAAAACAAATTTAATAAATAATAATGAAAAAACGATAATAACTCGAAAGACGCGACTTACCCTTTACCGCGGTTCTTTGGAGGCTTTTTAAAATAGATGATACGCCGCAAGAGTATGGTAGGCCGATGGTTCTGGGGTCATTTTTTAAATCAGACTGAAGCCACAAAACAACCTTATCAACGTAAACTCTCTTTAGCTAACGCTAGCTTTTCACCGCGCTCAGAACATGGGAGGGATCAGTCGGCATCACGTGACCGCACAGAACCATGTCTGCGCATGCTCATCAACTCTCTATTCAATATGTCCGGATTTATCCGGAGGTCTCTGCCTGCGTGTGTGCGCGCGTCTGTTTCTGAGAATGACTGAAAACACTCACAACTTTATCAAAGGACTCATCTGCTTCCTCACCTTTCACCTCACCTCTATCCTCTGACAAAATTATTATGAGTATAATGTCAGAAAACTGTGCAGTTAAAATAGTTTACTAATGTATTGGCTGTAGTTATTATTAACCGTTTAATAAAATTGAGTCAATCTTTAGCAGTCACTGGAGGTATTAAAATTAAATATATCTTAGGTATGTGAAAACTCAAGTTCAGACTCCATTTCACACAAGTTAGTTGGCTGACAGGAGGAAAATGCAAAACGGCAAGACTTTTTTTTTGGTCTCGGGCTTGATCTCGGTCTTGAGCTGAACTAGTCTTGGCCTTGACTTGATCTATCTTGGCCTTGGTCTTGGTCTTGATACTCTCTGGTCTTGGTAGTGTCTTGGTCTCGGTTTAGGCGGTCTTGACTACATGTCTACTAATGACACGTTAGTAAGTTAACAGGATCAGTTTAAAACATATGAGGCAAATTTTAAAGATGAACTAAAGCATGTTAAGGTAATAACACTAAATAATGTGGTACTTTTAGTACCACATCCTCGACCACCTTCCTGTATTCCAGGTCGTTCCCGGACGGGTAACAGACGGGAACGACCTGGAATACAGGAAGGTGGTCGAGGACTTTGTCGACTGGTGTGAACGCAGTCACCTTCACATCAACGCCACCAAGACAAAGGAGATGGTGATTAACTTCCAGAGGAGGGCAGCACACACCAGGCGCGGCGCCAGGATTTCAAATTTGGATGGGCCAGAGTAATTTTGGATGGGCCACTTCTCAGGAAAAAATAACACTAACATACATATAGTTGGAAATTATTCCTCAATGACTCGTTCGTGTCTATATTGCCTTGAAAGCACACACCATTTCTACTGAGACCTGAGTTAGAAACCTGGAGACCATTTAGGCTACATAGTTGAAATTAAATAAACATAGCATACTTGTAATATTCCATGATGTTCCATGCTATGCTTTTATTCTGAAACTCCAGTACCGGAGTAGAATGTTACAAATGTATGTCCATGGTTACTGTTGCCGGAGGACGGTGGGAAAATAATAAAGAGTAGCGGAGCTACAGACAGCTACAAAGTTACGGTGCTGGTATCCGGTTTGTCGTACAGGATAGATTATTAACAGTGTTAGTAGTTTATCACAACATGGTGTCAGAGATTAGTCGCTAGACTACGGACCCGCCGCGTGAAAAAAGAAAAAGAAAAAGGAAGACGTGAAAAAGTGTCGGTGAAAGTGTGTCGCTGAAAAGAAAAAAAACAACGGTAAGAAGAAATGGAAGCCTTCGGTGTTCCTACCCCCAAAATGGATTGGGACTCGACCAATTTACCGGATGGATGGCGGAGATTTCGACAACACGTCGAGCTCATGTTTACCGGACCACTTAAAGCAAAGTCAGAAGAGGAGAAATGCAGCTTTCTTCTGCTGTGGATCGGTGATAAAGGACGCGACATCAGCAACACTTGGACACTAACGGCTGACGAGGCGAAGACGTTAAAGACGTACTACGACAGATTCACGGAGTACCTCACCCCTAAAGCAAACCCCATCTTTGCCAGGTACAAGTTCCATGAGAAGACACAAGGAAGCAGTGAGTCTTTTGAACATTTTGTGACTGAACTGAAGTTGCTTGTGAAGGACTGTGGCTACGCAAACAGTGATGAAATGGTCAGGGACCGTATAGTGTTCGCCACCAACTCACCTAGAGTGCGAGAGAAGTTGCTTAGCAACGGACCGGAGCTGACGCTGGAGAAAGCAATAGACATAGCGCGCTCCCATGAACTATCACAAGCACAGTTAAAGGCTATGGCAAATGAATGTCAAGTGCATGCAGTCCACCACAAGATGGTAAAACCAGGGGCCAGGAGAGGTGCTAGTAACAAGGCAAATGACTACCAGAAAAATCAGGAGAAAGCCTGTAGTATGTGCGGAGGAAACCACAACTACACAGCAGAGTGCCCTGCAAAAGGCAAGCAGTGTATGAAGTGCAAGAAGTTCAACCACTATGCAAGAGTGTGTAAAACAAAGCCTCAGACTCAGAATAGAGGAAGATACAAGAACGTTCACACTGTTGAAGAGGTCGATGAGGACTGCGATTCTGAGCTGTATGTGGACACTGTTACTGCAGAGGAAGAGGACGAGGAAAGTGCATATGCAGACATCGGACTGGGACCACAGAACCGACAGCTGAAGTTCAAGCTGGACACTGGAGCTCAAGCCAGCATAATCCCAGCCACTGCTTTTGCCACGCTCATGCCCAAAACACAGTTAAAAGCCCCAGATCATAGGTTAACAGGCTATGGGGGACACTCACTTGAAGTGAAAGGCTACTGCAACATAGAAGGGAGGTATAAAGAGAGGTCAACCATCCAGAAGTTCTATGTAGTGAACTGTAATGGCCCCCCTATCCTAGGCTTCAGAGCATGTAAAGCGCTAGGGCTAATTAAAGTAATATATGCAGTGAGCAGTGACAAAGAGAGAACCACTCAGTCAGACAACATTTTTAGTGAGTATGCAGATGTTTTTAAAGGCATCGGCACATTCCCAGGTGAATGTAGTTTCACTATTGACCCAGAGGTAGCACCAGTGGTTTGTCCACCACGCAGAGTACCATTTGCACTAAAGATCGTCTAAAAACGGAGTTAGACAACATGGAGAGAGAAGGCATAATCTGTAAAGTAACTGAGCCTACACAGTGGGTTAATGCCTTAGTAGTGTGTGAGAAACCAAAGACAGGCAAGCTTAGAATATGCCTGGACCCAAGACCCTTAAATAAGGCAATAATGAGGCCACACTACCCCCTACCCACACTTGAGGATGTAACATCCAAGTTAGCAGGGGCAAAGTTTTTCAGCATCTTAGATGCGAGATCAGGCTATTGGGCTATTAAGTTAAGCGAGGAGTCATCGCTACTCACCACATTTAACACTACATGTGGTAGATATCGCTTTCTCAGGCTACCCTTTGGCATTGTATCAGCCCAAGATGAGTTTCAGAGGCGAGTAGATGAGACATATGAAGGCCTTAGGGGCGTGGCTGGGATAGTTGATGACATCGTTGTTTTTGGAAAAACAAAGGAGGAACACGACCGCAACCTCAGAGCAATGCTCAGCAGGACCAGAGAGCGAGGAATGAGACTGAATCCTGAGAAGTGTCGCATCTGCGTTCCTGAAGTGAGCTACTTTGGACATAGGCTGACAGCAGACGGCCTAAGACCAGACCCACTTAAGGTGAAAGCAATCAGAGAGATGTCACCGCCCAAAAGTGAGGCAGAGTTGGACACTGTTCTTGGTATGGTGACTTACCTAGCTAGGTTTGCTCCCAATCTATCTGAGGGTAACAGCACCACTAAGACAGCTACTGAAGAAGGACACAGAGTTCAAGTGGAACAATACACACGAGAGTGCATTCCAGCGGATGAAGGAGATCATCACAGCGGAGCCAGGGCCGGTGTTGGCCTACTTCGATCCTGAAAAAGAAGTGACACTGCAAGTAGATGCATCAAAAAATGGCCTGGGTGCAACCATCATGCAGGAAGGCAGGCCAATTACATATGCATCAAAGCTGCTTAATAAGACAGAGCAGAATTACGCCCAAATAGAGAAGGAACTGTATGCAGTTTTATTTGGGTGTAGGAGGTTTCACGAGTACCTCTATGGGCGAAATGTAACTGTGGAGTCAGACCACAAACCACTGGAGTCCATACTCCGAAAACCACTAGCCCTTGCACCACCACGTTTACAGCGCATGATGCTGGCACTGCAGAAATACAGCATTACTCTCATCCACAAACCGGGCAAGGAAATCCCGGTGGCCGACACATTGTCCAGGAAGTCCATGGATGATGAGGACAGCTCACTATCTGAAGCTATGGAGACTCAGATACACACAGTCATCAGTGCAGCACCTGTAAGCGCAGACAGGATGAACGACATCAGAACAGCAACTGCTCAAGACGAGCAACTGTCCACTCTCAAGCAGGTCATCTGGTCAGGCTGGCCGGAGACAAGAAAAAAGTGCCACCCACATGTCAGTGAGTATGGAACCACCGTGATGAAATCACTGAGGCTGAGGGCATCCTTCTAAAAGGTGAGAAGATCATCATTCCACACAGCCTCAGACCTCACATGTTACGCTGCATACACACTGGACACTTTGGAGTGGAGAAAAAGCAGCACAGAGCACGGGACGTTATGTTTTGGCCAGGCATGAGTCAGCAGATCGAAGAAATGGTTAAACAATGTGACATCTGCCAAACACACCGCAGCGCCAACACAAGGGAGCCCATGCTCTCACATGAGATTCCAGAGAACCCGTGGGAGACTGTAGGAACAGACCTATTCTCATGGAACTCAGAGAACTATATAGTGATCTGTGACTACCTCAGCAGGTACTTTGAGGTAGAACGCCTAACACACATCACCACCAATGCTGTCATTCACAGAATGAAAGCAGTATTTGCAAGGCATGGCATCCCAAAAAAAGTGATTAGTGACAACGGGCCATGCTACCGCTCACATGAGTTTAAACAATTTGCAGACTCATGGGGATTCCAGCATGTCACCTCAAGCCCACATCATCCGCAGAGCAACGGCCTTGCAGAAAGGACTGTTCAGACTGCAAAGCGGATCTTCACCAAGGCCAAGGAGGACAAGAGAGACCCGTACCTCAGCCTGCTGGAGTACAGAAACACTCCAGTTGATGGACTCAAATCACCAGCTCAAATCCTGATGAGTCGCAGGCTACGCTCCATCCTGCCCAACACAACTCAACAACTACGACCTCAGGTAACCCCCCAGGACACTGTACGAGCAAGGAGAGAGAGCTGCCAACAGCGCCAAAAAGAGCACTACAGCAGATCTACAAAACCCTTATCACCACTACATGCCGGGGCACCCATCCGTTTCCAGCAAGGAGATGGCACATGGAAACAGCAACAGTCATCCACCAGCTGAACACCACGTAGCTACCACATCAGAACTGGCGATGGACAGACTTTCAGGCGCAACCGACGTCATCTGATCAACAACAAACACACCTGTCATACAGCAGCCAGAGATCAGTGAGGACGACGCTGGACGAGACACAGAAAATGAACAGCAACAACCTGTGTCTGTGAGTGAGCCAGATCACTCTGGACCTTATCGTACCAGATACGGCCGTGTGATTAAGCCAAGGAAAGCCTTTGACTTATAAACTAACTTAAAAAAAAAAAAAAATGTATGTCATGTTGCTGTGAAATTGAATATTGCATTTTGAATGGAAATTGAATTTGAATATGCATTTAAATGAAAATGAATGAATTTTTAACTTGTGTTTTGAAAAAAAAAAAAAAAAATGTCCTTGAAAGAATAAGACACATTTATTTACAAATGTTCTATTGCGATGTTTAGGAATATTTACGTACTAAATCAACAGGAGAGTTTTAATCATTTTAAACTTAACTTATTAAACTTAAAAAAAAAAAAAAAATGTTTGCACTATGGAACACTTGAGATAGCAGCAGGCTACTGTGTTATTTGATGTAGTCAAAGTATTCATTATATTTGTTATTTGTGACTTGCATATGCACAGCTTATTTTTTCGTTGAAGGGAGATGTAATATTCCATGATGTTCCATGCTATGCTTTTATTCTGAAACTCCAGTACCGGAGTAGAATGTTACAAATGTATGTCCATGGTTACTGTTGCCGGAGGACGGTGGGAAAATAATAAAGAGTAGCGGAGCTACAGACAGCTACAAAGTTACGGTGCTGGTATCCGGTTTGTCGTAAAAACATATGAGGCAAATTTTAAAGATGAACTAAAGCATGTTAAGGTAATAACACTAAATAATGTGGTACTTTTAGTACCACATC
Source organism: Planiliza haematocheilus (assembly GCA_005024645.1). Taxonomy (NCBI): domain Eukaryota; kingdom Metazoa; phylum Chordata; class Actinopteri; order Mugiliformes; family Mugilidae; genus Planiliza; species Planiliza haematocheilus. The sequence goes on from SRSE01001067.1 coordinate 64,762, forward strand.
CTCGACCACCTTCCTGTATTCCAGGTCGTTCCCGGACGGGTAACAGACGGGAACGACCTGGAATACAGGAAGGTGGTCGAGGACTTTGTCGACTGGTGTGAACGCAGTCACCTTCACATCAACGCCACCAAGACAAAGGAGATGGTGATTAACTTCCAGAGGAGGGCAGCACACACCAGGCGCGGCGCCAGGATTTCAAATTTGGATGGGCCAGAGTAATTTTGGATGGGCCACTTCTCAGGAAAAAATAACACTAACATACATATAGTTGGAAATTATTCCTCAATGACTCGTTCGTGTCTATATTGCCTTGAAAGCACACACCATTTCTACTGAGACCTGAGTTAGAAAACTGGAGACCATTTAGGCTACATAGTTGAAATTAAATAAACATAGCATACTCTAAAGACAAAATCTGAAAATATAAAATGAGGTCACCCAGAATGTCATCCCGTGTCGCTGCTGACACCGAGGCTCATTTCATCACCATGGACAGCGCTATTAAATCACGCAATTTGCGCTGGGATTTTTACCTCCGCAATGAAATACAAATTCCTGAATGTCCACTTGGCCAGTAATATTAATCCCTTAAAATACTAATCAAGATGGCCTATAACATCGGCCTACCTCACATGAAAGCGAAGTCCATTCCTCGGTCTTTTTTTGTGAAGTGGGCGATGGCAGCGTCATAAAGTTTGTCTTTTGTCTTTTGATCCTTTCTCTATGGACATCAGTGCCAAAGCTCTCTCTGTTCTGCCTGACCTTGTTGATGTGGGCCGTAGTGTGATTGCGGCGCTGCTCATCTAGCTGAAGATCATTCCTGTGTCCCAAAAGTTTTCAAACTGACCGTCGCTTGCAGGTGTGCCGCAGACTCTTGGTGTCGGTGGGCTAACCTTGTCAGATTTGTAAGGCTGACAAATCCACCGCTGACCCAGGTGGATTGTCAGTTGTAAAAAGTAAACAACTCCAGCAGTACAGCCTGTTTGTTTTAATACAGCCCGTCATCGATGGGTATCGCTGATAATTTTCAGTCTTGAATTGCCTTTCCACAAGTT
>SRSE01001068.1:600000-782500 GCA_005024645.1 Planiliza haematocheilus
ATTTGACTAATTACTGCACTGTGCCCAGTTACATTTCCATGACTTTAAATCTTTAAAGCAAGCCATGGCGTTTTTTTTCTCGCATGTCTTCAAAGCCCTCAGAAGAAGATAAAGAACACATAACACATACTGTAAGATGTATGCATGAGCTGGATTTTTCTCCCCTCCCTTCATCATTTTTTTCCTTTCTTCTTTTGTGACCCAAGGTTCTTTGTGCTGTTCTTCATGTAAATGCATCCAAACACTGCTGCCATAGCATCCCTTTAATTTCAGCACCAACGCATTGGACATGGTTTGTCGCAACTAAGCGATAACCTGCTTTCATATCTCTGCTGCTTTGTCAAGTTGACAATCGTGCCAATGTTGTTGGGGGGTAAAAAAAAAGTAATTGTCTAAAGCCTTTTTCCTTTCTGAATAGAGGATACATAAATATTCAGGGATGAAACTGAAAGAAAGATTTGTTACAGAAAACAATCAAGGCGTTTTATAGTGTTTTCCTATCTGCACAATATTTATAGCACTCCCTGCGTGTTTCAAAACTTTTTACGTCTTCTGTAGGTTGAATACTTTTAGTTAATGATGGTAGGTTGATGGATTAACTGGAAGCTGGAGACTAAAGGTTTTTTTTTTTTAAATCCCAACAAACATGTTGGATATCAATCTGGGCGGCACAGATCAGTCCGGGGGTGGTTCAGAGGAGGTTTAAGAATTGATCTGTAAACCCTCACACTACAGCATAATCTCAGCCGAACCTCAGCGCAGAGTAATGGGAATTTCCCACAGCTGTCGGCTGAGCCATACCATTATGACCACCGGCAGGAGAAGTGAAAAGCATCGGCCATCTTGTGACAATACAATGACAGCGTTTACATGGTCTTAAGTATCTTGTTTTTGTGTTTGTCCATGTAAACACTACATAACAAATTCAGAAATCCGGATATGCCCATTTCCCGATTTAAAAAAACCAGTTTTTCCCCACCTGGAATACTCCAGTAGAAACCGGGATACTGGAGCATGTATACACCTTATCCCGATTTCGGACGGCTGCCCACTGTCTGCGCAGGCACAAGTGACGCCAAGTGACGCACTAGATACAAACAACATGGCGGCAACGAGAACTTCTGACTTTTGGACGAAGAGACTGAATTTTCCCTAAAAGTAATGAAAGAACTAAACATAACGACGTGTTTAGATGACAGAAAACACCGGAAAAGCTACGTGACGCTGGTTTTCCACCACGAAATCTGTTGTAAACGAAAGACGTAAAAGACGCATACGCAGATAAGATGCAGTGATTAGAAAACGCGTTACAGGTATTTATCATGAATACGGGGATATGAATAACCGGGTTTCTCTGTGCTCCATGTAAAAACCATATCCTGAATATGCTCAAAGCCGGGATAAGCCTCAAAATCGTGATACTAAAGACCATGTAAACGCAGTCATTGTTCTGCTGGGAAACTTCTGGACCTGGCATTCATTCGTATGGATGTTCCTTAGACATGTAGCACCCACCTAGACCAGACGAGGCACCTCCACCCCATAGCAATGACACTCCTTGATGGCAGCAGTCACCGACAAAACGGTTTAGGAACAACTAAAAAAAAAAAAAACATGAAGAACAGCACAAGGTATTGATCTGGCCTCCAAGGTCACTAGATGCCAAACTGATCAAGTATCTGTGGGATGTTCCACAGAGGCTCCCCCCCTCCCACTAAGAACATTGTGTTGCCAGACACCACAGGACACCCTCAGAAGGCTCATTCTCTGAAGAGTCACAATTGTTTTGCAGGTACAAGGGAGGACCTACACAATATTAAGAAGGTGATCATAATGTTATGCCTGAATCTGTGTATTTTATGGAATATATACGTATATCAGGATAAAAAAAGGCTGCTCACTGTCCTCGGGCGATGTTAAAACATTCCAGGACATGTTGAAAAAGTGTCATCAGTTTCCAAAACATGTCTAAACTGTGAGATACATTAATTAACTTCTCCATCATTTTGGCAGCACGTCAAGTTATTTTAATGTGATAATTATAAAAATACGTTTCAATTAAAATGTGCCATTCAACTAAATTAGCTCTGGGGGACAATGTGTATCTGAGCTGTTTGCACCTTTTATTATTGGCTTCAGTAGCAACGTTGACTTGGTGAGAATTAACTTTTCATATCTACCTCATCGGCCGAACCGGCCTAAATGTTCTTATATGCTTCTTATATAATGTAAGTTATAGCTCTTCTTACTTTTTTTTTAACGCTGGAGGTAACCACAGCTTGAGATCTGACATACATCATGAACTAAACGAATGATCAAACGTCTCCTCCTTTCAGGATATTACCAGCCCTGCCCCCGCCCTCCGTTTCTCAAAGCACTCCTCTTTAAAAGCATACATCATCACGCCGGGAAGCGGCTGCACTTTTTTCAATGAAAGATAAAGACCATCTTATTACCTTCCCATTAAGAACGTAACATTTTGTTAAATGGACTCCTATTTAAAACACTCCTTCGAGCTGTGAGCCAGATTCAATGAATCTCAGCCACACTTTAATCAACTCTGGCTCTGCTGTTTCCACATAGCCTATTCATGATTAAGAAGAATAAAAATTCATAGTATTTGATTATACCAAGCCCTAATTCAAAGGAAAGTAGAAGTCCCCAAAGGGTAATCTTACATATATCTACATCCACAGTATGAAATATCAATATAATTTCCATTCCAGTGCAAGTGGAAGTGACACAGGTATCGGATTTAAAATAGCTCTCTCCTTTTCTTTTTTTTTTTTCCTTTCTCAGACGCACGCTCGTGTAAAACTGGACGCATGGAAGCGGTCACATGCATTAAGAAACGCAGCACACTGAGTGATGTGGAAGAAATTCATGGCACGTACACACACGAAGAGTAAGAGGGAGGGAGGGCTTTGAAAAGCGTGAATAATTTACTAGCCACTGTAAGATGCTGCATCAATCTGACACCATGTAGACCCCATTTGTGTAAGCTAATAAACTGGTTTGTGAACTTTTTTCTTTTTTTTATGTTCGAGACAAAAACACAAATTTCTCATGTGCGCGATCTAACCGGGGCCAAGTGGAAACGCTGATACCGGAGGTTATTTGGAACTAAATGTCTTCCGCGCTTAGCCCATCAGCCCGGATCATGAAGACTGTGAATAACAGAGCTTTTGGCAGAAAAGGTTATGAACGCTGAAGACGTTGTGCAAATAGCAAAAGTGCCATAGCGCAAACAGCTGCATCAGCTGTTTCTCTCCCAGACAGCTCTTGTACCCAAGGGAAAGGTCACAGTGGCCCATTTTTAAGAGCCTTAGCTCCAAGTGAGTCAGATCAGGGCCCATCAAAACTGATCATGTGACACCCCGGGCAAGTAACTGGCAGTTGTCAGCATTAGTGAGCGCCTGTCATTTACTCAATTCCAAAGCCCGTCCCGTGTTTCTCGTCTTAGCCTGAATCAACAAAACGCATTTATGGGATAGCCAAAGCCTCTAACGCTCAAACGACTTCAATTAGAACATAGTGATCTTGGAACAGTAAAAAGAGCAGTCCCATTAATGAATCTAAGGTAATAAAAGACACATCTTAAGTACTAATTTGATGTGTTTCTACCCCGAAACCTCCCCATATAATTAATAGTCCCACTTTAAAACTGATTTGCAGATAACACGGGATGACATACTTTTTTCTTCCAATCATTCAGGAATATTCCCAGCTTTTTTTACGGTATGAAATTAGTCCTAAAAACGCGTTTTACGACACAATATGTTTGCCGCGTCGCGCCGTGCTGTATCACTTCTTCCACTTTAAAACAGCAGCGACAGAAACCATAAAGTGTGGCAATCTTAAAGGAAACATCTGCCACATTTACGCACCAAGAGTCGGGATGCTATCCAAGGCACATATGGCCCCCCTGATAGGGTAGGTTTACTCTTTGTCTCTTCTGCAAACCCATCTGCTGCTGTTGTCGTTACATCATGCCTTTCTTTACACTTAGGCTTCACTTCGTCTCCTAAGCAGCCATTTTGTAAGAACACGGGACAAAGACTAAGTCAAGAATGGGCTGCACAGTCATGCTAAAACTGTCGTCCCTCTGCAGTTTCGTGAATTTAAGACAACTACTATACTTTATATACATACACTTGTGTGTGTGCATTTGTCAGGCTGCATCCTGCTGGGGATGGTTGCTGCCATCAAGAGTGTCATTGCTATGGGGTTGGGGTGCCTGGTCTGGTCTGGTGTAGGTGGATGGTACATGCTAAGAAACATCCACATGAATGCCAGATCCAAAAGTTTCCCAGCAGAAATACAAGATGGAGTCTCAAACTAGTTTTTGAGCGTCTTAAAATCCATGTCCGACTTGGCGCGCACTGCACACAGCATCCACGGCTGCAAAATAATAATAGCGGGCGTCAATAGAAGGGACAGGGCTCCGTGCGCCTCCGTTCATTACGTGACATTTGCATACGGCGTGACACTACATTACTCCCAAATTAGTTTCAGAATTAAAATATGCAAATTAGTCGCCGCATCATGTCTGACGCCATCACGGCCAAGTGGCGGCCATTAGTGCCCGCCTGCGACGCTGCACATTAGCGAGGCTTTGTGGCCGCTCTGATGTGTTTCCTCTTCATGTGATGGGCTGCTTGTTTAACATTTAGTCCCATTCGAACGTTTATTACAAGTGCAATTGACGCAAACGGCGCTATCTTAGATTTACTGTTAATGTCATGGCGATTGTGGCATACTGGTTTGGTAATAACGATTCAAAGCAATCATTCTGTGGTTACTCTGCTACTACTTGCTGCTACTATATACACACAGCATTATATATTTATTATCTTATATCTTACATACCATAGTTATATATCTTTATACTACCACATATCTTCATATCATATCATCACATTCTGTACATACTTTAGTATATTGTATATTTTACATACATGTTGTATATTGTTCATACACATTTGTATACTTTATACCTACTTTTCTACATTGTACCTCACATTTATTTTATTTTCGATCCTTCTGCTGACTGTATATCCCCCCATCTCTGGGTAATGATGCTACAAGCAAATTTCCGGGATAAATAAGTATCTATCTATCTATCTATCTATCTATCTATCTATCTATCTATCTTCTGATACCCATTTGAAATGTGCTAATAGTTTGTCACTCAGACTTTCACATTAATTACTACACCATACGCTGCAAATGCATTTTGGTTTTTGGGGGTCCTTTTATTTAAAATTTCTTCTTTTTTCTTTTTTTAATTACATCACAAAAGTACTGAAGCAAAGGAGCTAGCTGAATAGCTAACAAAAAAATCTACCTTGCATTATGGCTTTTCTCTGAAGAAAGACTCCTGTTGTGGCTATATTCTGTCCCATAGTGCATGTATAATAGACAGACAGAGATGAGTAGTGTCGGTGTGGATGTGCTGTGGCAAGACTGAGGCGGACTTTCTTTACGAGCATTAACGAAATACAAAAGTTCAAATGCGGTTGTCCACCAACAGCAGCACTTCGGAGGCACGGGATGCAGGCAGACTAACCGCATTTTTGCTTCCGTGCGTTCCTCACAGACGTATCATTAGCTCAAACTGCTGGATGCTGTGCGCTCTGTGGTGCGCTCGATCTCAATCCTGCGCATTAGGAGACGCTCCAGTGTTTTAACTGAGCTCAATCGAAGTTTTTTTGACAGCTGCAGGACCCTAGAGCGCGCGAACAAAAGGCTGGAAATGGATTGGATTTAAACCGCGGATTCCACGGACGGAAAAACAATCGGTTGCCAAATGCCAACTGGAGGAAAATGTATATATTGTTTTGCTTTTCTCCATTTGCTTGCACGTCTGTAATTGACACGTTAATTGGCGTGCAGTGTATGGCCAGGCTCGGTGTGAGAGAGAGAGAGAGAGAGAAATACCAGACGAAAACCATTATCTCCCAATCTTTAATGCACAAAAATAAAGCTAATTTTGGGCTGCAGGACCCCACAGTGTTCTGACTGCTGTTGCTCATTAACATATGCACCATTTATTTAAAAGAAAAAAGGCAGACGTGGACACCCTTGTGCATGATGATGATAATGACCAGGTTGGCCTTGATGGCCCGCGCCTGGTTTCAGTGAATCCTCCAAGGGCTGGCATTCTGTTTATTTTGAAATTAATATTTCATTTTTAATGCTGCGCTGCATTAATTGTCGTTATAATGGAGGTACTGAGAAGCCCTTTGAGCTCGGTGTGTTTGTGTAGCCCTCAGCTGTGATTAAGGACTGTCCAAATAAACCCTTTACTTTGGATGGATATGTGTGTGTGTGTGTGTATTTGTGTGCCAGTGAGTGGCATAGGAAGTTGTTCTGAGTAAACACCGAGTGTTTGGCTGTTGTTTTATTGGCTTTACTGTTGTATACTGACTCTGCATCCCGCATTACTGCTTTATTTGTGCATTATAAGGTTATGAAGTAGCAATACATAGAGAAAGAGGGACTTACTTAAAGGTCATGCTATTGTTCTTCTTCCCTTCTGCATGTACTTAGCTTATCGGGGACATGAGTTATTGTTGTGATGGCAGCAGCACTGATGGGGATTTTGATAGTAATAGAGATGCGGCCGTTCCCACTGTGGCAATAACAAGAATAATATCAGCGATTGATAAATAATGAATAATGTCTTAAAATGTCACGAGTGCATGCCCTTTTCTGGCAACCAACAGGGATTGGGAGCGTCGGGTAACGAAGGCTGGCTTCCTCTGGACCCGTCCTCTCGCCCCCTCCCCTCCCCAGCCTGATGTGCTGACCAGGTTCTCGTCCTCACAAGCTGCGCGGATCGAGGCTTTTCGCTTCTCTACTCTCGTTACCTCCAGCAAAGGCGCGATCAAAGACAAATTCACCCGTTCATCTCCGAGAGGAAGGCCACAGGATGTTTCTGTCTGTGGTCACATACTAATTGGAATTGAATTCAATTTCAGTGAACTGCAACCCGAGAGGTCTTAGGGCACTCCAATGTCCGGCTAATTTAAGAGAGCCGGTGCACTGACTCTTCCCAGACTAATAATGATCTGATTGCACCATTGAACCAGCTACAGTCAGTATCTTCCTTTTTTTTTCTTTTTGGTTCTGGTCTTAAGTGTTTGCCGGGGTTGGTTAGCTTTTCTTTTTGCTGCACTGCCACACAGTCATACATCACAGAGCCCAGTGCTTTATGCTTTATTTTGCTGTCCTTCCTTCTTGGTGCAACAACAAGAATGTATGCCCGGTTGCTGTAGAGTATGAGGCCATATTAAATATGTTTTCAACTGTCTTATCTGCTACCGTCGCCATTATTTTACCTACACAGCATTGATTATTATTGTATAATGTATTTTAATGAGCACTTACTCATGCTAAGAAACTGGAAACGCGGTTCGTCTATATACCGTATATGTGCTCCTGCAATTGTCAGTGTTTTTTCGACACATATCCCTTATGTATAAACACATATGCACGGTATATGGCGCACATAACGGCATACACGCGTTTACTGAAAACAGCCGTCATGCATTAATCATTTCTACATAGAAATACGCAACTGTTTTGCATGCATGCTTCATGCAAACACGCTTAAGCCGGGAAGATCCTATATACATTACAGATATGTATTTGTACCGCAGCTGAGCGGCACATCACCGCGAATATACAATACTGTGCAAACGCGCCGGAGTCACAAAGAATCATCTTTAGCAAATACAAGGAGCCCTGCAACAGATGGGGTGCCACCTCCCCCCCATGGAGCCTTGATCTCAACATCACTGATATAGTCAGGGACGGAAGACACAGAGAGGCTGTGGTAAGTTAGAGTGACCTACCTGGAAGGGAAAACTGTGCACAAGTGTAGATGATTTCAGAGTCAAACCACTGACAGGAGAAGTAAATAACATTGATCATGTCATAGCAACGCAATGTTCTGATGGGGAACTTTTGGACCTGGTATTCATTTGTGTGGACTTAGACATGTAGCACCCACCTAGACCAGACCAGGCACGCCCACCCAATAGTAATGACACTCCTTGGTGCCATCCCCAGGAGGAACACACACAAAAACAGTTTAAGAACAAATTAAAAAAAACAAAAAACATGAAGAACAGGAGAAGGTGTTGACCTGGCCTCCACATTCACTAGATCCCAAACTGATCTCTGTGAGGCACAAGGAAAGCCTACACAATATAAGGAAGGTGGTCATAATGTTACACTTTAATTTTTGCATCTAAAGCTTTTGGACCCCACCATAGGTTTTCAGAAACTCTAACATATCTTAAATATGCACAAACTGCCACCCTAGGATCTCTTTACTAATCATGCCGCTGCTGCGTGGCTGGAGACAAGTCAGGATGTCTCCTCCTCTCTTAATAACACAAAGCCGCATACGATTTGGCAATTAACACAGTGCAGCAGGTCATGCCTTTGCACTCGAGGGCTAACCTCGGTGTAATCCTTTTCAGCGCGCGCCGCCTCGTAAATCTAAAAACAAACGTGCATACTTCTGATGCGCCGCATTGTGGGCATTGTAACCCGTGCGGGCGATCAGAAACACACAAATTCACACATCTGTTGAAAATGCGGGCCCCCGGGATGGGAATGAATGCATTTTGATGTGCGATTTCCTTAATCTCATGTGCAGGATAAGTCTATAATAATCTGACATCTCAAGCAAGAAGGGCGTAATTTTTGTGTGAAGGAAGATATTCATGAGGAGATTGCTTTTCTTCATCGGGTAAGTGGATGCGTTTCACGTACAGTGTTTGCCGTCATCCATAGTTGCCTATTTAAATCCTTGCTTTACCATTCTGTCCTTTTTACATTTTAATCAAAGTATTCCTATTCATAAAGAGGAAACAGAAAAGCAGAAAATTACAGTATGTGAAGATATCAATCTGAAGCACGGCCTCACTGTTAAATAAGGGCTGACCTACTAGCAGATTTCCAATATGCATATGACTATGAAGCTATTTTCTTACACATTGAAATGAATCTATTACTATGAGGTGTGTACGGCGGTTTTGTTTTTGTTTTTTTTCTATATTTAGCAGGTATGCTGATTGCTGTTTTGTCACTTGAGAGAAACCTGAAAAAAAAAAAAACACCAAATCTGCATCTCATCGTATTGCCCTTTGTGCCGGAGTGAGAACAAACACAGTGCAAACAACTATCATCATGCAGCTAAGCACACATTCGGCGCAGGCACCGCTGCGAGCTCAAGTCAGGCTCCAAACCTGCTCAGCGTTATCCCCTTTCTGTTACTTTCCCTGACATACTTCGATCTCGAAAATCCATACACATAAGTGCAAACAAAGAAAAGCGTCCAGCAAAAAAAAAAAAAAGATCTGACATCCAGCTCACGTTAAAAAGAAGAAAGGGCGGAAAAAAATACACACACAGCTAAAAAAAAAAGAGAAAAAAAAGTGACTATAGACGAATAATTTCTGCACGATTCAGCAGTGCATTTGAGTATACGAGGAGTCTGCAACACACTAACCGGCGACACTGTCATTTCCTCTTTTGCGGATTTGTTCCCTCCCTCTCAGCAGGTTAACTGTCCCCAGACAATGAGCCTCAGCTCTGCTTCAGGGTCTGCAGAGTAGGGACACCAGACAGACAGGCCTTGTATTCAGGCAGAGCCGATGGGCCTGGCAAGTGTGTCCTGTTTGGCATTTAAAACACCTCCGCTCACTCCTATGTCGTGGGAGAAGTGACGGACCTGACAGGCTCAGTCTCTTGGGAGCCACTGGGCCTCTTTCCAATCTCCCTGGGTCAGTGCGGGGGTGAGACGCCAGCGAGGAGCTCCTGGCTAGAAACACTAATTATCATGGCTGCCTCGCATTTAGTAGTACTGTGTTCAGCACTAGGTAGCGTGCCCCTCCTGGTCACGCTGTCAGATACCTCACAGGACCGGCTCTAATTGTGGAGATTGTAAAGCTATGGGTGTTTAGGTTCAGGCTGCCAAAGGCAACTCTCCGCATCACTGACTTATGTAAATAAATGGGTAAACAAACAAGTGTTTAAGGCCCCTCCCTCAATCCGCCGCCGCCGTTAATATTGTTTGTATGTGGTGTCATTAACGGCGCTCTTTTTAATTTGTGCGGGATCCTTTTGATTGGTGGATCAGGAAGCGGCCGCGAGACAGATCGCGCACGCACCCACACAGCACTGCTGCGCTCTCGCCAGCACACAGCGATGCCTCTGCCCAAACTCATGATAATTTAATAAATGCCTGAAGGCAGAGTTTGAGGCAGTGGACAAATATAAATATTAATTAACACACCAGGGACCCAAGTAATATGTGAGAACTTCTCTGCCTATTGGCTGCCGCCGTATTAAAGGAAACTCGGGTCAGATTTTTAATGTGCTTTAGAATATGCATCAGAACTTCAAACATTCACTTCTGAAGTTAACATCTTTTCACTGATGGCGAGGGTTTAAGTTGGAAGTGAGTGGAACTCGGAGTGAAAACAAAAACAACCTGATGGTTCTCTCGCTGGAAACTTTATAAAAAATGTTATTTAATCTAAAATCTGAACCGTGTTTTAGGCGGATTAGGCTAATTTGGCACTGTAGCTATGGCGACAGCCCAGCTCCTACGCAGGCGCTAACGGCGTAGCCAGACGTGCACCTCCCCAGAAATGGACCTACACGCTGCGGCAACGCAGACCGCAAGAGCTGTGATTGGTTGTACTGTGGTTCTGCTTTAGTATTTTGGCTGCTTCTGCATCTCTGCAATTTTTGAATTGATTGTTTTGGATCAATAAAGATGGAACGCATCGAGGAAAGGTTAACTGAGGAGGTTCAGAAATTCAAACATTTGTATGGGTCGTCTTTGCTAAAATTTCAGCAGTTCCATCTCCATCGTTGAAATTGAAGCAGGAAGTAGAAACAAAAATTAACCCTACTAGTGCCGACTAGCGCACAAGGTTATGTACGTAGGTTACGGTGTCTACGTCCTGCTGTACCATTAAAGTCTCAAATCCCTCATTTTAACACGTGATTGATGCAAACTCAGTCGTGCAGTCGGCAATGAAGCGTCACCCGAGATGCTGTCGAGGACACGACGCGAACCAACCTCTTGATTCTTTCCCTCCACCACACAATACACAGTTCTCTTTACTACAGATGCTCTGTGTCGGGGTGCTGAGCATCAATAATGTGGCTGTGTGACAGGTTCGAGGAGCCCTCGGATCCCAGCACTCCCACACTGTCTGACTTCATAATAAAGCTGCGAGTGGGCAAGTGGGCAGTGTGTGACAGCTAGTGGTGAAAGAGGTGGGCTGAGCCTTGACACTGCCCATTTCCTTCAACCTGGACAGCAGCCTATACCAGCCCACTGAACAACTGTCACTCCCCCGGCGTTGTTGCTTACAAAGGCGTTGGAGTTAGCGCTGTATGCTGCTCGGGATGCTAAAACTTCTCTATCGCCGCATGCATGTGCAATGCTCTACCTGGGTATGTGCTTGATTTTCAGCTTTATATTCTGAAGAATATGAACACTTGTCTCTCTCCCGCACACACTCGCAGAGTATGCACTCTACGCAGCGTAGCCGTGCTGTAAGCTCTCGCTAAACTACTCACAGGGATCAAATTTTGATCCCATATTACAACGTGATGTATGTCAGTGGAGAGGCTGAGACATACATTATAGGAATTTCTCCAGCAACTGAGCCAGAACTGAACAGGTGTACTGGCATACATGTTCAGCTTAGCTCCTCCACGTGAGAATTACAAAGTCAGACACACACAATAAGCCCTCTGATCTCTGGTAAGGAGAGGGCTGAAGTGCCAGGTAGAGGGAAGACAGATGGGTATGAGTTTTCCTGCCAGATGCTTATACCGCCTTGCTCGGTACCACCTCAGCTTGGCACGGGGAGAGGAGAAGGGTTCATGTTTTTTAAAGAATGTCTTGTACAATGAAATTTATGGCTACGGGTTGGCACAGAGCTCCCGTGGTGTAAATCGTCTGGCCGGCTCCTCGGGTCCCGGCAAATCGAGTGCGTAGCGGTGTGCTGACTGACTGATGGGTGCACGAGATGAAAATATTTTGGAGGAGGATACGTTTAAGAGGGCGGACCGCAGATATGCAAGAAGGTGAACGCTAGGAGTAAAGGAGTCTAGTGGTGACTATATGTTAGCATAAACAATGTTAACCCGTGAGAACACAATGTTCTGCTGGGAAACGTTTGGACCCGGCATTCACTCATGTGGATGTTACTCAGACTTATACCATGGTTTGGGTGAATACTCGATTCTGATAAGTGATAATGTACACCTCGGGAAGACGTTCCGTCAAATTTCCTGATGACAGCTCTAGATTACTGCGCTGGCTCAAATGCTAGATGGTAACCATGGCAACGGAGACGTTATTTCACAGTGTATTCATCGCAACAACAAGACAGACAAAACATGAGTGATTTTATCATTTCTTTTAACTTATTTGGTGAGTTTGACAACTTTGAAGACTGGAGTGCAGCAGAAGAAAAAGAGAGAAGAGGGTATGAAAAGAAAAAGCGACACAAGGAGGTGACACCGGAGGAACTGAACGAATTAGGACGAGGTAAACACAAAGAAAACCACGAAATGGGCAGTTAAAACACTAACTGACTTCCTGGCATCGTCTCCCTTCCCATCACTGATCAACTGCTGCGGTCGGGTCGCTGTGGCCACGTTGCTCGGCAACGCCTGCATACGGGAGATATTAAATAGTGCGCTCGACTTGTTAAAATAAAAAAACCCTCATGATTTTAACTCTAAAACACATTAAAGTATTATTAATTGATTAAATATGTCTTTCTTTCATAAGTGACCATGGTATAAGCGGGATAATGCCCTTTGAGGTCATTATCCCTTAGATGTAGCATCCACCTAGACCAGACTCCCCACTCTATAGCAATGACACCCCTTGATAATAGCAGCCATCCCCAGCAGGATGCAGCCTGACACAGACACACACACAAAAATGCTTTAGGAACAACATGAATCAAGTGGCTGTGGGATAACACTCAGGACACCCTTATGGTCATAATGTTATGCCTCATCAGTGTAATTTCTAGTAGTTGATACTGGCTGGAAAAATACATTTACAGAACATTATGATGCCACACGGAGGATGTGAAATCATTTCATGCCAGTAGACATTTGTATGAAATTCCATCTTCATAAGAATCTCATGGTTTTCATTTTGAACATGTGCGAGGTCACACTGACCTTGTGCTTTAACCTGAATTTCATATTCAGTCCAAAGTGAATGTCTGTACCAAACACTGAAGGTGTTAAAGCGATATAAGAGCAGGATGGATAGAAGAACAAGAAAAAAAAAATAACTTAAGAGGCACTGTAAATCCTTGAGTTGTTTATGAAGTCCTTAAATCATTTTTTAAATTTTTTTTTCACCCCGTAACAGACTATATGGTTTAGACTTCAAGACTTTCAAGAGACAGCATCGCATACAGCGTAGACGCTATGGGACCAAGCAGCCGTCATAGCGCTCAGGAAGGAGACGTTAGCTGTCACCTGGAAAGAAGAAAAGAGAAAAGTGCGTATCGCTACAGGGAACAAGTACAAAAGTTTCCATATCTACAATAAAACGAGTCCCATGTCGATATGCGACCCACCTTAAATACTGCATGATCCCTTGATAATGTTTATCTCTCTTCTCTTACTGCCTCCTTCACTCAAACTCATTAAGTGGGGGTACACAGGTCGCCTTATTTATTTAGCAGTGGAATTTCAGATTGCATATATTATCCATAAGAGATTATATTTTTACAGTTGATAAGGTGTTTGTTTTTTTTAAAATTTGAAGTCAAATACTCACTTTTAAAGTAAAAAAAAGTTTGAGTTGAGCTCCGTAAGGATTGCCCTCCTCTAAATCGTGGTGTAAACTCTATTAGACACTTTATCTGAGTAATACTGTCTACCATGCAAAATTGCAGCTTGTAATGGTGGATAGATTAAATGGAATCACTCTCACCTCGTGGCAAATTCCACACCAGTAAGCAACAAATGGCTTGCCAAGCTCTGGGTGACATATCTGGGGATTAGCTCACGAAGTTGGGGCTGAGGCATGACCCAGTAGGAGGGGACAGCAGAGGGCACACACACACACACACACGTGCACACGTATTTTTTTATTTATTTATATAATCCCCTTATATTTCCAACAACAGAAAGCTAATGCACACTCTTGAAAATCAGGCTTTTAAGCGATCAGTCCAAGACACAGAGGACAAACTGGTTTACAGCATGCCTGGTACAACCTTCACATGAACAGAACCTGGTATGCAGTCAGCCTATACGACTATAAAACCGCAGCCAGATGCAAAAATGAGCAATTGCGGATGTCAAAACGTCATGCAACCTCAACTTACCTAGAGGGGATGTCTACTGTATATCCTGACTGATTGCTTTGCACGCGTCTCTCCATGTGAGTGCGCCTGCATATCAAGACATGCCTCTTGTTTTGCTCTGTTTTTACCTTTAGATATGAGATTTCATTTGTTTTGTGTGTTTTTTTTGCATTCTATTTTCAATTCTTCCTGCTTCGGACAAGACGTATCCTGCGTTTGATTGGTTTCCGATCTCTTGCCTCAAGTTGAAGCGTGTGAGATGAGAGAAGAAAAAGATGAAAACGACGCAAAGCCACAACTTAGCGTACGGCACAAGATCAAACCCCAAAAGGAAAACTTAAGAAGGATCTGAGGAGTGATGCATGGGTGGTAGGTAAGCGAGACGAGGATGGATGTTGTGGGTGGGGAGGGAAATGAAAGGAAACAGCACACGTGCGGATGGAGCACAGACGAAGGAAGACCTATAGGAAGGATGCTGCAGCTCGTCTACAAAATGATTCAGCTCGGAGTGTAGGCGTGACGACCGCGGCGTCAGCCGACTCAGAATACTGTCAATCAAACGTCCGTCCGCGGGAACTGAGTGACGTTGAATGACATCGAATGTTCCGCTCGGGGACTACCAAATCCTGTTCTACACTTCTAATGTGTAAGAGCGCTACGTGTCTCTGTAATTAAAGGTTGTCATAATTGGATCCATGACAAGAAAACCTTGATCTGACGTTTATTCGGCTCTTTGACAATGTGAATCACTGAAGTGCCGCTGACCTCGCCGAAGTTACACCCGTTTAATCCTTTAAACAGCCTTGATGCCCGTGAGATGTTGCAATCCCCCACATGCAGTGCTGCAAAGACCTCAATAAAAGTACTCACAGTAAAGCATAGTTGACTTTTTTTTACCTGTGTTACCTTGAATGTTGTATTGTACGTCTAAATAGTGAACCGTATTTGGGCTTTTAACAAAATGATTTGTGTTTTCTTCACAGCTGATTTTGTTTGTGGCATAACCTCCAGTCAAGGGCACGAATAGAAATTTCACACAATAAAAGTCGTCATATTTCTGCGCAGCCAGGAGGAGCCAGCAACAGCAACAACCGCTGCGGAAAAACCGTGGGCTCCCACTTAACCTGAATGAACGTCAGAGCTCCCCGTTTACCACTGGACTGAGCGAAGGTGAAGAAAAGCAATTAATCAATAATCCACAAAGAGTCATGATTTATTAAAACATCACACTTTCTCTCACGTGCCCTTAAAAAAAAAAAAACCTTTCGGTCTTCAGCCTCAGACTTGCTTTATTTTGCCTGTGACCTTTTTCCCCACCTTCTACCGCCGGCAGGATCAGTATTCATTGTACTTTCGGGGTGATTACTTCTCACCCTGTCAGCTCACCTTGACTTCAGCTGTCATCCCTCCATCTATTTTTCAATGTGGTATTTTCTTTCCCAACACTCATTAGTTGGGTCCGTCTGAAGCCCCTGACGTGTTTTTCTGTCACGGACGCACACACATACACTGTGGTGGACAATGGAGGGGGGTTCACAGGAAACAGCCACGCTCAGTAACACTCAATAACACTACTACTACTACTACTACTACTAGTACTGTACTTAATGAAGCTGATGCAGAGCTGCAAAGATGCTGCACACCGTCAAGCCCTCAGTTAAGATTATGATCACACTGCTAGTCCAAATCAGTTTTTGCCAGATCCAGAACCAATTGGCAGGAAAAAAAAAAATATCATCACAATAACAGATTTTTGCAAACCAGATGCACGCCACGTTTGTTTGGTGGCGGCTTGAAATACAATTCCAATCGTATTTCCACAGATTTCGGCCCAGTCGCTCTGACTGCTCAACTTTTGAATTTTAAAATTGTCATTTGCGTCGATTGCAACACACACATGCATACACACACACTCCAACAACATGTGATCCAGATAGACTCCAGAGCTTAGCTGGACCGGCGCCGGCACTAAAGGGGGGAACGCTGCGGAAGACGGCGGCCCGTGGTTGGAAGCCGCTGCCGCAGGAGTGCGCAATTACCGACGCCTACATTGTCGCCGCGGCGACCGATGCAAATCCCGTTTGATCATGCAAATGGTATGAACACTGTGTCGTGCAGATCTGATGTCAACAAACCCGACTGAACCCCCTTTGTCGTGTGGAAAATGACTTGATTGCGTGACATGAAATCACATCACGGCTGATGGTTGCTGTATTAAGTTAAGCGTGTGAATAATGGAATGGAATATAATAAATAATTCACTGACCATACACCGATTAGGCATAACATTACGACCACCTTCCTAATGTTGTGTAGGTCTCCCTTGTGCCTCCAAAACTGATCAGTTTGGGGTCAAGTGAATTTGGAGGCCAGGTCAAGACCTTGTGCTGTTCTTTGTTCTAGTTGTTCCTAAAGTGTTATTGTGTGTGTGCCTGTGTCAGGGATGTCTGCTGCCATCAAGGAGTGTCATTGCTATGGGGTGGGGGTGCCTGGTCTGGTCTAGCTGGGTGCTACATGTCTAAGTAACATCCATATGAATGAATACCAGGTCCAAAAGATTCCCATCAGAACATTTAATTGTCATGAGATGGTCAATGTTATTCGCTTCTCCTGTCAGTAGTTTTAATATTGTGGCTGATCAGTGTATGACCTTTTAAATCTATGTTTATTACTCAAAAGAAATCACCATAATGCAGATGACAAGTATCAAACTGATGATTATGTGGGTGGTATAATGGGGTTAAATACAACTTCATGTAAGTAGTAGTTAATGTTCAAGCAGTGTCCAAACATCCTTGTCTTGGTGCGATGGAGCTAACTTAGCGGGACGCACTATGTATCGACAGTTATAATTAACTACAGTTAACAGTAAGTAACAGTCTGCTGTAAGAACATCGCACCCCTCATCAGGGCTCTGACGGCGGCGCAAAATGTTAAGGCAGCGCGGCGCTCTAAATAACAACAGCCAACATGTTGTCCTCTACGCCTGGCGAAGCCTCCGCCAGCCTGTCAGTTGCAAACACGTCACCTTTGTCGACCCTTAATTGTTGATCCGCCTTCAGCTATTCGGTGTCATTTTAAATAGTGGAACGCAGCGGTGAGACGTGTCACTCCACCAAGCGGTGTCCAAATCAGATCAGCAGCCCCAGAGATATTTTGCATGACACAAGGATGAGCAAACAAATAATTTTTGTGCCCCTTCTGCGTTTTCTAGTGACGGCGGCTGGCTAGCACGCGAGTAGGTATGTTTACTGTGTGGTTATCGCCTCGGTACGTCACGGTAACATATTTGTGACTGGCAATTACATGTTTTGACAACTCTATATTAATTTTATAGCTCCATTGTGTCTCTGATTGTGTTTTATAGTTAGGAAATAGCAAAATATGTTGACTTAGACAGACGAGGGAAAACGTTTGGTCACAGTAGCTTAACTGCAGTAATGTAAAAAACACTCTCAAAGACCAGTAGTAAAAAAAAAAATAGATGTAAAAAAAATACAAAATAAATAAATAAATATTTAAATTAAAATAAAAATAGTAAAATTAAAATCAGTTAATTGTAAATATATATATAAAAATATAAAAAATTTAATAAATCTAATAAAATACAAAAAATATAATAGTATGAGCAAACAAAAAAGAAAAAAAATTCAAGAAAAAAAATATATCTTATATCCACATTATGGGTGCAAGAAAAAAATGGACACAGTGGTCCTACAACCAATCAGAGTCAATTTCTCATAAACAAATTAAACTCAACAGCAGATGGCATGCATGCTGATGCTACTCTTCTGTCAATTGTCGCGTAAAGCCCGCCCAAATGATCTGATTGGCCAAACAGATCTTCGCCTGGGCTCAATCGACTCACCGTGGGCTGGCTTCCAGGGAGAAACTGTATGCGGTGTTTATAATATGTCATAATGTCTTTCCTAGGAATCCCTAAATAAGATTGTCTCGCCAGATGGCATGAAGTTCCATGTGGGCCAATTAAAGCAGTTTCATCCAAAAGTTTATAGCACAAATACCTGAACAGATCAGTCTGTAAGGATAATTCCTCTGTCTATTTGTTCAGTCGAATCTCCGTTTGATTCACATGTCAACATTTTAGTCTCTTGTGTACCTGGGAAGCACTTTTTATTTTATTTTATTTAACTGAGATCTTCTGAACATATGCTGGAGTTCTTGGTGTCGCACTCTGAATTCTAAATTGGTAAATTTCTGCAATTAACCAGGAGGCATCAGCTCAGTTCCTGGTGGAGTTTTTTTTTTTTTTTCCTGCAAGCTATACGCCATATGTTTCAGTCAGAAATGTACACTGTACACACAAACACATCCACCCACTCCTTCACGCGCTACCCCTCGTGTGTGCTCGTTCTCTCCTGCACACACCAGCATTAAGATTCCATCCCGTTTTGAGGCGACGTCTGAAAGGATTCATCACGGTGACAGCACCACTTCAACACATTTTTCAGTTTGTCAGAAGTCTCTCTCTCTCTCTCTCGCTCTCTCTTTTTTTTTTTTTTTTTGCCGCCGCTTGTTCCTCACTTCTCCTCGGTTTCCCTTGGTGTATTGCTCTGCGTCCCGCTCAAAGCACACAGCGGGGGGATTAGTCCCTATCACAGCACTCACTACCCCCCAGATCAGTTCACGAGGGTTAAGGTGCAGCTTTCTCTGAAGATACCGCTTTCTTTTGTGAGAACTCTCACGGTGACATGTTAAAGGAGCCCAGTCAGAGTGGAACTTTAATGCTATGATAACCCATTTAAGTTGCTGTCTCAGTGTAAATACTCCCTCTCCTGCACTCTCTTTGTCTCCCTCTCTTTCCATCTCCGAGTGCCAGGGCCTCGTAGGTTTGTATTGCGGCTCGACGGTGTTTTTTTTGTTTTTTTTTACACTTGCCAAAACACAGTTAAAATAAAGGAATTTACAGCACAAGGAGGGAAATATTAAACAGAATTTGAATGACCGACAACTTCTGGTTAGCCAAGCTTGGCATGTAGAGGAACCACGACTCGGCTGTTGGATCAAAATACATTTGCAGGCACGAGTAAATCTTATTAGAGCAACATTATTCTTTCATTCTAAAAGCATTTAATTACACTTAAGGTTATATTTGTTTTATCCTGTGCACACATACCAATGCTTTTCACTCAGAATTTAGACAAGTTACAAAATGTATGTTGATAAGGTTGACGGTTTTCTCTGATTTCACTGTTTTCTGTTTGTTTCACTTTGATTGTTGGATTGGTTTCTCCTTGCGTGCTCCTCCCCTCGTTGGTCTCACCTGCATTTCGTTATTCCATCAGCCCTCGTGTCCATATATAAACCCTGCCCGTCCCTCTATCCTTTGTCATGTTGCCTGTGCTGTTACCCTTGTTTGTGCTATCATCCTTTCCCTCCTGATTCTTGTGTTCTTAGCTTTGGTTTCTGGTCTTCACCAGTTTCTTTCCTCCCCTCTTTGTCTTGCATTCGCCTCTTTCCTCCTTTACTGCTGCGCGTGACGCAGATAATGCAGATTGAATGAGTCATAGATTTAAAAAGCCAAATGTAAATGCACCAATTGTTGAAATTGATCGATGGCGTGCCCTTTGTAAGTCTGTGAGGACAAAAAAAAAAAAGAATCTTACTTGAAATGTAAGGTCAAAAATGTGCCCAATGCTAGGAAAGTCTTTTTTTTTTTTTGTGAAAATATATAATTTATTTATGTCACCACATCCTGTTTGATGCCCAGCAGAGATAAGCTCCACACCGCGTGATCCAAAGCGGGGATAAAACGTGAACTTCATCCCTCATTTTCCAACAATTACCCATCACAACCCCACCAATGGAGATAGTAGTAGCTGTCGAGCACTCCTCCAGTCTCGTCACTCACTCGTTTTACGTTATTCAGTGTTTGACAAAGGCCAAAATCTTACACAAACAATATTTAAAGAGTCATCTGTCGTTGCTGCACTCCATATGTAATGTCCATCGAGACACAGCAAAGCAGGGATGTGAGGCTGTAACCGGGATGAGATGAGCTCATTTGATGACTGTTTGATTTGTTCTATTTTTATTCACAAGTTCCGTCTCTAAAAAGCGCTAGGGATATAAGTGTAAGTTCCTTCAATTAGCCACTTTACTTACAGCACAAATAATTGTCATTCCCAGCAGTGTAATTCAACAGTCCTCAGATTTTTCTCCTCCCTATTGTGACTAATCATCAGCATAGAAGATGTTCTTCATCAGCCCACCCGTCTGCTCACCCTGGCTGTTGGCACCGGCTGCCACGATAATGACTGAGGCTACTTTGAGACGATGTTTACTAGCTGACAGCAGCACCCTGCTCTCTCTGTATGCTCCAGCAAGCATTTCCATTTAGCTCACTTCTGAAGCTCCTGCCTAATTTCTCTTTGGAGACAGAAATCCTTTAAACCCCATTGTATCCTGGGGCAACATATTTACTGAGGGCTGGCTTTCCAATACCTGAGAGAGATTAACACTGCTCCCTGATTTATGAATCCGTGCCACCCTCCCACAGGCTTGGTCAGGGGCCCCAGCTACTCTACCCTGTTACTTCCTCTTCACACAATGGGATTTAGGTATCAGAACGAACACACAAACACACACTTCCGCACAGAACTGGGTTTAAGGAGAGTTTAAACTGCAAATATACATAGATCATCCCCGAGAACATCCCTTAAGAAAAGGGAACACAGCACTGGCAAAGGCGCGACTGCATGTTGCATGACATACTGTTAGCAAGGGAATCTAACTCAAAGCTAAACTTTATGGGATGTCACCCGCACAGAATCAAACGGTATATTTAAGAAACTCCATGCTGATTTATCTCTGTGATATACTCTTAAAAGATATGCAAACAGGTACTATATGTGTGTCACTGCAAGCGTGGAGCTGTAGATAGAAAGAACTGTGACAGGCCGTCTACTGTTTTGGCATCCCACCAATGGCATCAGTGGCTGTCTGTGACTGAGGTGGTCGGAAGGCTGCCAGACTGACTGACAGCCTGGTATTTGTTTATCCTGGATAGTCGATTGCTGGGCATCTGTACGACAGAAACAACAAAGCTGCTGGCACAGACTCCAGTGTTTCAGTAGACTTGTCTGTTATTCTTATTCGACTGAGGGAATGCTTTTAAAGCGTCCTCATTTCTATAGTGAAGCCTTCACGGAAACCATCATGTCGTGCGTTTACGCGGCTAAGTGGGTGACAGTAAAATCTGACAGTTATAAACCGGCAGTATCTTTCACATAAATGCGATATGATGGGTGTTTTTGTTGTTGTGTCTAGTATCTAGATTGTATTTTCATCATTTTATGAACTATGCTGTTTAATGCCATACTCAATCCAGCTCGTACAACAACTCACCTTTCTGTAACAGATAACTCCACCTTATTCATGTCAATACTTTCCCATTGATATTATTTGCACCTTATAATTCATCTTCATATGTGTATAGTGCAAATCTTGTGTGTTATTTTATTTATTTTATCTTAAACCTACTTTTCTTTTAACTAGTGGTTTTGGAGAGAGTTTCTTTATGTGCAACAGAGCTACTGCGACCAAGCAATTTCCCGTGTGGATCAATAAAGTCTAAGTCTAATAGGCAGTTTAGGCTTCTGCATCAAGAGCTACGGCGACAGCCCAGACCCTACCCAGACGTCACCGCCCTAGCCTGACGTGCACCTCCCCAGAAATGTAACCACGCGCCAGACCGCAAGAGCTGTGATTGGTCCGATCGGTAGTAGCGTGTTTCTGCTTTAGTGTTTTCGGAAATAAAGACGTCATGGAAAGGTTAACTGAGGAGGTTCAGAGATGCGAACGTTTGCAGGAGTCATCTTCTGCAAAATTTCAGCAAAAGTTGCAGTCATCATAGTTGGTGGCAGGAAGTGGAAACAAAAATTAAACCGAGAGCGAGCCAGACTGACGAGCGCACAAGTATAAAGGGTAGGCTATGTACGTAGGTTACAGTGGCAGGTTGCACATTCTTTCACTGGTGTTGTTGGAGCCATTACATATTTTTGTATTTCTTTTCGGTTTGGGTCACTGTGTTCATGTCTTTACGTGCAATTCCAGGATTTTACTTAAGGGGAGAACCAGTGTGGAAGTGCATGTAGATGAGTGACAGGCGTAGGGAATCAGGTGTGTGTTTGGTGTAGAAGTGAACTGGAGAACGTCGGAATGGCTGGCAGCTTTAAGTATATGAATTTGGAACAGTGCTTTGGTATTTTCAGCATCGTGAGAATTTAATTTGTGACTAAACATAAACGGATTAAGAATCCAACTATAGAATGCACTGGACATTGTTCATTATTTATAATATTACATGCGTCAGAACAAGTACACCTGCACGCCACCTCAGGGGCTTTTAAGTTAGTTTGGGGTTTTTTAAGTCACTACAGGTGTATTTGCCTATATTCGTCTAATGTTAGGTATCTTTTAGTAAATATACAATTTAAAAATAAAGATACACACATTCCAGTGCGCTGCAAGCAGCAACATTCATCCCTATTCAGGTTTTGATCTTTAATCATTACCTAACGTCAAGGGCTAAACATGAGCATCACATTGCGGCTACAGGCTCATGTCGAGATTACGAGACCTGTGACACCGAAGCGGTTTCTTTGACGCCTGCAGCACAGTGCAGAGAGTTCTGCCGAAGTCAATGGTGTCTTAAGTCACAGCCTCCATTTCTACCGCAAATGCTACACAGAAGCTTATACTGAACACACAACTCGAGTAATTCTGCTCAGAAGTAACCTTCCACACTTCCAGGACATAATCCAAGCCCACTCACTGTGCCTGTGCTCTGGACTCTTTATTCTCTCTTCTCAATGGTTGTATTCTCTCTCTCTCTCTCTGTGTATATATATGACTTCATTCTCTCTCCTATTTGGTAACAAAGTTATCAGACCTCCCAAAGAGAGGAGAAAAAAAACAAAAACAGAAGAGAATCTTTTGTTCCCAGTGAAAGTTAAAGACATCCTACGCGTATAGACAAAAACTTAACAATACTGACAAACTGCAGTGCGTTGTTCAGGCATATTTTGGCAAAAGGATAACATGGGAACATACAAAGGAGCAGACAGTCAGCAGAGAAGCGACTAGAGATGTTCTTCTGGATGCCTTTTATTCTCACCACAAAAACTTGAGTCTACAGAATTTCACACGAATCCAAACTGACAACCTATCCCTCTTCCCGTTTTTAGTGTTTGACACTTCAAACATGTCACGTGTCCCAATTAGCATTCTAAGACGTCTTTATTGTGTTTTAAATTCATCCATTGCTGCATAATAGCCTCATTACCAATTGCCGGGTATCTGTAGTGCGTCATCTGCAAAGAAATGAGTTTGCTTTGATGGAAACCGGCAGAAATCTGACTGACGTTTGCACCTGTCAAGACAGGGACAAGATGCTCTAAATACCTTCCTGTTATTCAATAAATGATTTGAAAATAGCCCATTAAACCCATTCATCCTACAGTTTGCAACAAACTGAGCCTGGAGTGGTATGTTTCGCCGCCGATAAATCAATCCTCCAACTGTGAGCGCCACAAAAAAGAGCGAGGGGGAGGGTTTCAAAAGGGTATGCCCCGTGTCTATAATGTCACTTTCATAAAAAAAAAAATAATCAAACACTTTCCCTGAAAACGAGTCGCGTATCTGCCGTAAATTGTGCAAACAAAACAATTAAAGTGCCACTCTAATCTTCGGCAGCTCCAGTAAAAACTGCAGAGTACACAGATTATCCAGTTAGTTGTGAAGTAAATCAGTTCTGGCTTTGTGCAGAGCAGTGATCCAACAATCCCCATGACAACAAGCCTGGTGGCACAAAGGTAAAACGCAGTGAAGAGGCTGCCAATCTTCTCTTCCACCGAGAGACAACTGGGACGCCGGGGAAATATAGTACCAGAAATTTGGCACTAACAATCATGAAAACATGGCACTGTGACTTATTTTTTTATTTTTTGCCTGCAGCATATTTTCACAATATTGTGATAAAGTAAATAGCCAGAATGCTGATAAGAATTGGCAACATATATATGTATTTTCCAGTTCTAACAGCCAGACATGTGTTGATGATTAACTCCATTGTTTTTTTTTTGTTTTTTTTGACATGGATATCTGGCAGAGTTGGGACATAAAAATATTCCTTGAAGTTGAGAGAAAGGAGTGCGGAATGAGATGGAGGAGAATACCACAACAAGGGAGTTATCCATCACCCCCTGTCCATCAATGATTTATGGCTAAAGTGGTTCCATTTTCATGGTAGAGGACATAACAATCTTGCATTTGAGCATTTTGTCCCTCTCCACCAAGCCCCTTAATAGCCACCCTCTCCCAGTCACAGTGTGCCATTTCAGCGAGCGAGCACCTTGCCCACTCACCCCTCCCTCTTGATGTGCGTCCCCCTCTGTTCCTGTCAGTTGTGTTCCTATGCATAAATTGTGCCGCCGACCACGGCTGTTTGGGGGAAGCATGTTCCTGTTAACATCACGCATCCTCGGCTAAAAGCCCTCGCAGCAACGGGACGGATGTAAATTTCTTTAAAAAACAAGAGGCGAAAACAATCATTTCCATCTTGTTGCGGTCTAAAGAAAATGAGGTGCAGAGTTGCATCGTGTTGACTCACCTCTGGCTTCACCTTAAATGCGATTTAATTATAAATGAGTAGGTGGATTATTTGCTCCGGTAGATAAAACAGCATTTGCTCGGTGTAATCCCCAGCATAGTAACGTACATAATAATTGCTGACACTAGTTTCTCAGCATCCTACAGTAATGCTACACACCACAGCATGTGTTCTCAGTGATACCTGACCCACACACTAGACGCTGATATTTATCTGAGCATAAACACTTTCCTGTAACATAAAAAAATAATAATACAGACTTGTAGAACATCTTAATAAACTGTGCGGCGTTCGTATCGGCGATAGTTTGCCCTTTAAAACCCAGCTAAATAAAAGTTTTACCTCACCTAAACGAGTAGCTGCGTGACTTTGCGTGGCATTGCTGGAATTATTTGCCAGGCTGTTTTTTGCAGCAAGTGATTTTCTGCATTCTGCTTTCTCAACTGATTAAACTGATTAAAGAACGTAAAATAATAGCGTTAAAGGGCAGCCCGACAAAAACATAAATAGCGCGCGCGGCAACCTTGTACGTAAAAATGGCTGAATGAATTCAGTCTGAGTGATGATGCTTGAACGTATGACACGCCGCTGCGACAATGAACTTGAGCCGAGGTGTGGATGCATTAGATTGCTGAAAGTCTGGAACAGTCTTTATTTATTTTATTAATATAGTTGCACTTTTCCGCCTGCGTGTCAGTAAAACCCATCCTTTCTATCCATGCTCGTAGTCTAGACTTTATGAAAAGGTCTCTCCTCAGATCTTGTGTAGAACATTTATGAAAAGTGGATCTCGTTCTCGTGGCCTTTTAGGATATTTTTAAAGGTGGTTGCTTGCCGATGTGTATCATTACGGGTCCAAGCACTGAAAGTTGCTTTAGGGAGGAAATCTTTTCTGCCTCAAGCCATCAGTCTGTAACACTCCTCATCTATGTTAGAGATAACACTGGACTGGACTTAGTGTTACTGCACATTGGACACGTGACTGTTTGGTTGTTGGTTGTGAATTCATTACATGTATGGTATACTGAGGGCCTGTACATTGCAGCTGCATTACGCACTGAAATGAAGGATGGCAAGGATGCAGAGACATCACATGAAAATGGGTGCAGGACTGGGGCCCTGCTTGGCTTCGGGTCCAGGTTGCGTCACGACCCCTTTATAATTGCTTCACATTGTAGTAAGCATTTCTTTTTAAATCTTTTTATCCTGGGACTGAAAATGGCATTACTAAATACTGCTACTTACGTTACTAAAGGTTGAATTTGATCCGATCAAAGTTTCGAAACTGCTCAGAGTTTTAGAAACTGCTCCAGAGTGAGCGGGGGTTACAGCACAGCCAGATACGCCGGTTAATGTATGTCCAGTCACTCCTTTCACGACTTATCTCCTCCTCTTCTGTTTTCTCACTTGCACAAAGGTCAGTCGTGGGATTGCAGCCAGAAGCAGCACAGAATTCAGTTTTGCAACCTCTTCACCACACATACAGTATGAAATGTCAAAAAGATTTCCATAGCCTGCTGAACCATGTATACTTAAATTTCCAGCTTTGGTAGTTTTGCCTGGTTAGAAATGAGAGCTCCCTTAGCCCCGTCATTTGCGTCATCACTGATGGTGATAATTGCTCCATCACAGCTCGTGAATTTCTACACTAGCTGTTGAGATGATGGGCAGAGGTATAAAAAATAAATAAAAGTCTGTTTATGAAACACCACCACTTTGCTCAAAAACCAATTTAATTATAGGGCATTAGTTTAATTGTCAGATACAGGAAAATATGAAAAAAAGAACATATGATCGTAGAAAAGCAAACGTCCTACAAATATGAATTTTTGAGAACCGACAACGGAGCATTAAAGTTAAAAGGCAAGGAACATGAATTTAATGATTTGAATTTTCCTACTTTCAAATTCATGTTGCAACGAGAATAATAAGAATCCAGTCTGGCTGGACTGAGATTTGTCACCTATAAATAAAATACTTCGGAAAAGAGTGGTGAAAAACGGTCACACGCCCCACTTTCCAATTTGAAGAGAGTTTTAAAATACCCAGCAAGTCATCACTTTGGGTTTATTCCTCACTTCCATCCGGAGCATCTTCCAGAACCTGGTTCATGGATTACTGCTCCTTTTTACACATATTATTTGAATAGTATTAGTCGTGGCATTACCAAACAATCAGAATATCTGGTCAAGAATAGAATTTAAAATCCTCCTCCTTACATACAAGGCCCTCAAAGGCCTAGCTCCATCATATCTTAAAGACCTCATTGTACCATATCATCCCAACAGATCACTTCGGTCTGAAAGTGCCGGCCTACTTGTTGTTCCTATAATTTCAAAAAGTAGAATGGGAGGTAGAACTTTCAGCTATCAGGCTCCTCTCCTGTGGAGCCAGCTCCCAGGTTGGGTTCAGGAAGCAGACACTCTCTCTATTTTTAAGGTCAGGCTTAAGACTTTCCTTTTTGATCAAGCTTATAGTTAGAGCTGGACTAAACCATCACTTAGTTATGCTGCTGTAGGCCTAGGCTGCTGAGGGACAATGCACCAAACACATGTCCTCCTTCTTTCTTCTCTCTCCACTCTCGTGTCCTCTACTTTTCTTTTCTCTGGCACAGAGCTCTTGCCCTTTAAATTCCTATCTACTACTAGTCATGCAATTCTGTGCTATTACTATATAGAATGTTTATCACTTATTTGAAATCACATATCTGTGACTTTCAGATGCACAGACTGGAATGTCTTTGCATCAGCTGTGGTTTTCTTTACTTATTCGTGTCACTTTAAATGTGTGTTTCAGAAACAATGCACAAATGCATCCAAAGATGACATTAAAGGAGTGGCCCGTTTGGCTCCGCATCGTCTCATTACTGCTTTTGTTGGCTTTTATCGCCGTCTTAGACTGACCCTGGACAATTCTGAACTCTAAGCTGCCCTTGTTGTTTGCAGTATAAGGCTGATTTATTATATTTCTGTTTATTTTGACTCCGTTTGACCTGAGGAGCTTTTAGTTCATCAGACGGCGGGTGCCTTTGGTTGTCTCGGTCTATATTTGAATCTAAAATGTTTGTTACCAGACGAGAAGAACAAGCCCTTCTCTTTATATCAGTTCCACACACTCCAGTGACTCATTCAGATTTCATCTCGCAGTCAATTTCTGTCGGCCTTTGACTTTGACCGCATGTGTGCGCGTGATTGTGCAAGTGGTCTTTTTTGTCTTACTGCGCCGCCTTTCTTGTCCTCTGTGTTTTTAAATAATTCATATTGCACTTTAGTCAATAATGGTTGTTTAAAATCTATCTCGCCCCCTGTCTCTCCTCTCTGTTTATTCTAGGCGCTCTCCTGTCATGTATTATTTCAGCATCTTTTGTAGTCTAGGGAATCGCATCCTTGCCCAGTAATCCATTGTAATATGTTTTTCAGAAATGTAACTGATTGACAGAATTGCGTCTCGGCCCCAGCATGCATCCTTTGGTGGATACGCGAAGTGGTCATTTATTTGTTTCATTATGATTTTTTTGTTCCGCAGCAACTGTCGAGAATGGCTTCACTCTGTAATTGCGGAGGGACATGCGGCGGTCCTGTGATATTCAGTGTGAGGCTATCACTTCTCTCCTTATGGTTGATCTCATTTGCTTTTTATTAGCGTGGCCTAATAAAGAGAGAAATTTCAATTTCGAGTCATTATTTTCCAGCCTGTAAAGGATCGAGATGAACTAAAAGTAAACTGTGATGAAACATGAACATGCTACCTAAAAGGACTTTATTCTCTTTCAAAAGTTTACATGCACACCGATCAGCCACAACATTAAAACCACTGACAGGAGACATGAATATCATTGACCGTCTTGTCACAATTCAGTGTTCTGCTGGTAAACTTTTGGACCTGGCATTCATTAGACATGTAGCACCCACCTAGACCAAAGACACTCCGTGATGGGAGCAGCCATCACCAGCAGGATGCAGCCTGACACAGGAACACACACAAAACCGCTTTAAGAACAACTAAAGAAACATGAAGAACCGCACAAGGTGTTGACCTGACCTGAATTCACTAGATCCCAGGCTGATAAAGTCCACAGAGGCCCCTCACGTCAACTCATAGGACACAAAGGCCCCCCACTAACACCTCAGAACAGAACACCTCAGACACCTCAAGGCCCATGTCCATTCTCTGGCACAAGAGAGACCTACATTAGGAAGGTGGTCCTAAAGTTATGCCTGATCTGTGTTTCCAAATGGAATACAACAGCAAATAAAGAGGCCATTTGTTGCTTAAAATAATTCCTTAAGTGTGTTTTTGTTGCATGTAAAACATATGCAAGTCCAGGTCAAAGAAAGTTCTTCTCTCCCTCAGATTGCACGACACTCCAACCACCTGCATTGTCATGTAAGACACTTCTATGATGCACGCTTAGTGAATAATACGATACAACCGCAAGCAAAGTTACAGACTAGAGGCCTAAAAAAAATTAATTTTTCAGTAGGAACGCTAATTCCTTCAGATTCCCTCATGAAATTCCCTGGTAAAACTCAGTTTTTACCCACATCCCTCTATTTGTTTCTGTGTTCTCTATTCTAACATAGGCTTCTCCCTGAACCAGGCAGAGTTCAATGCTGGATTTCCCCAATTGTGTGCCGTGAAGACTCTGAATCCCAACCTGTAAAGGAAGCTTCACTTCTTGTGTTTAAAGCAAACAAGGAATGCTAGCTGCTATCGAGCACTCAATCGTGGAGTTGTTGTTTGTAATGGTGCGCCTCAGGATTTTCTACGCGCACCGAGCCGCTGTTCCTCTTTCATAGCGCTGCAAAGCAACAAAATAAAACTGAGAAATGGATTCCTCCGTGATTCTCATTATCAGACGTGGGCTAGAACTGACAGAATCAATGCTGCACCGTGGATGTGTTTACATCTGACCGTGAAGCCTATGAAACTGAAATCCGATTGTGGTAAGACATGATTCTACGGTGCTGACCAATCACTACAGAGTGGGCCAGCTGAGCTCCAGTAGACTTTTTTTTGAACATTAAAGTATGTGAGCCTCTTTAAATATTAATGTGAGCCTGTATAGATGGCCAAGCATCATGTCTCCATGAAAACAAGATCCAACTACTGCTATGTAACAAGTTGTATTTGAAGTCTCTAGACTTTGCCACTCTGGGCACGGAACACATTGTCACCCTAGCTAACTAGTATTTCCCTGGGGTGCGGTGAGATTATTTCCTCAACTGCAACAGATTGGTATCTTGGTGAGACTCCATGCAGCACAGTTGGCCACAGTGGGAGGAATGGCACAGTAAAGGGTGTGGCGATGCCAATCCAGTGGTGCACTGCACTCTAGGAGCCAAGAGCGACTGCGGCCCACCCCCATCCTCCTGCTTGGAGCCGTGTTCGCCACACTCGTGCTCCATAATATTTTGGTCACAGTATTCGGCGAAGGCACACCAACGCAGACCTCCCTGCAGTCGCACAAACCTTTTCAAATATGTTTTACGGATTTCACACCGAGGGGAGAAAGATAAAGTGTAAAGATTAATGACACAAAAACTATACAGACCTTTCCTTTACTCTTTGGAGCCAAGTGAAGGCAGCAGGTTGTCATTCAGTCTGGAGTAATTGAAGTGATAATGCATCAAGCCACAATTAAACATTACAGATCTACCAGATGTGCTGTCATAATTAATTACTCCATTGTTTCTATTGCATCTTAAATTACCAGGTTTATTGGAGACGGATCCATCAAAGACGGTTCACACATCTCTATAATTAATATGTACTTATTTGTTAAAGACTCACTCAGGTATACAGGTCTTACAGTTTCTTCTAAATCACTGCGTGACTGGGAGATTGAATATTTCTTTTAAATTCTAGACCATTCCTTGGATCATACTTACATTACTAGTCAGTCTTTCTAACTAAATTAAAAACTGTACTTTCTTTAAGCGGCACAGCAAGTGTGGGTGTTGAACTGCAGATAGTCACTTGTGGATTCCTCTGACACCGAATGAACAGATAATAAGCTTCTCTTGAGTAAAAATCTCCGCGGCATTCCCAAGATGTCAGCACAGAACGAGCTGCTGACCTCTTTGTTAGCGTGAGGGCAGCACCATTCACGGCATTCACATTTCAATGCACTTATTATTAGAGAGCCAGCTCGTTGGTTGAGCGGGCCATTTTTGTTTGCCATCATCAAGACATTCAAATGACGCAAAGCACTGTGATGAAGGCTACTGATGTTTGGCAACATCACGCCTAATATATGTATGGCTTGTAATTGTCCCTGTGAATAATAGACTAGATATAAATATGGACAACGCAAACCCACTTCCGTGTATTGGGTAAACTGACGCTATTTTCACAAGGATACGGGCGACACCATCCGAGTTTGGAGCTAAAGTCCAAGAGTGGAGGCATGCGGGGCAGATGTATCGTTGACCCGGCCATACTTCCGCTAGACTCATCGTCAAATTGCTAACTAAAAGAAAACTAATTGGAAAAATGGACACTTGAGTAGGCATCAGCATTATATTAATGACATAAAATGACAGAAACCACTGTAGGAAGAAAAAATATTTGTCGTGTATTTTAGTGTTTTAGTTTGGATCAAGTCCCAGCCTCTAACATGGAGGGGGTGGGGCTTATAACTTATACTGCAGCCAGCCACCAGGGGGAGCTCTACTTGCGTTAGCTTTATTTGTTAGGAGCTGTTTCTCCGTCCATCTTTATACAGTCTATGCTTTGAATTCAAATATGGTACTAATATATCTGTATTTTCTATTTATCCACTGTTGGTTTTGAGAGAGAACTTATATTTACCAAGTGGAGTCTAACAAAAATTGTTGACCTGATGACAGAATGACGTTATGTGCGCTTCAGGGCAGCTGAGCAGCAGCTAAATCGATTAACAATCTTCAGAGTTCACTCTAAAGCCTACTTCCACCCACTAACATACATCAGATGCCAAAAGGTTCGTCAGTGCTGTAAACCAAGGCACTTTTTCATGATTCCAAGCTCATTATCTCTATCTAATCAT
Organism: Planiliza haematocheilus; assembly: GCA_005024645.1. Taxonomy (NCBI): domain Eukaryota; kingdom Metazoa; phylum Chordata; class Actinopteri; order Mugiliformes; family Mugilidae; genus Planiliza; species Planiliza haematocheilus. Next base: position 632,048 of record SRSE01001068.1, read on the forward strand.
TTTTGTTGTTTAAGACGATTTGTAAAGAATTAAAGGTAAAAAAATATATATACCCTTCAATATACCTTCCTTCAACCCTGTGGACAGTGCACTTCCTTGAAAGTGCTGCTTTTAGAAGATTTGGAAACATAAGTTTACTAAAAATGCCCTTCTTAAAATCAATTATTACTGTGAAACGAGGTCCTGTAAGGTCTCTCCATTCGCAGGAAGTAAATATTTGCTCACATGTTCCTGTCAAGTTTCTCTCTCTTCACCAAAAAAATAACTAAAAATCATAATGTTGACCAAAATCACCATCTCCCTAATAACACCCATCAGTTGTTCTTTTACCTGCACCTGCAGTACATCAGCTTTTTAGCTTACAAACTTCTTTCCTCCCTGTGATAAAGCTTTAGGGATATCATCAAACCACAATGTAATTTAAAACACCTCTTTATGCTCTCTCTCCCATTACAAAATAGACAGACATCAGACTTTCACAGCTCCCACATTGTTTGTGCTTCCTCAATTCAGATAAAAGCCACAACCTACGCATGAGTCTCACCACTTATCTGCATTACATAAAGATAATTGGTAAGTTCATTTGTTTTGAACAAAACAGGGGCATGTTATTTCGTCTTTTTTACCACCATACATTTGGAAAATCATGAAGCTTCACTTGCCACTTAATTGAAGCGGAATTACAGTTTTTTTTTTACAACCTGGACCTTATTTCTGGCATAAAATATGATGCAGCGAAGCGCCACGTATATCTATATAGTGGGAGTGATTGGGACAGCCTCTAAATAACACATTATCTGCCACAAAGCTCATTAATTTCACCAATATTTCATTATGATACGCTAGTGTTATTCTCCGTGAGTCCTGGATCTAAATATCTAAAGATATAAATATCTTCCGAACAACTCTAAATGACACCAAAGTTATATGAGTGACTAAACATCTTATTTTATGTTAGAAATAAAGTCCAGGTTGTAAAAAAAACAGTAGTTCCCTTTAATTTACATAAACAAGGTTTCTGCTTTGCAGAGATCCCAGAATATGATGTCCATGTGTGAGCATTGAAACTTAAATATCAGTTGTTTTGCTATGACTACATAGTGATGGCTCCCTTCTGAAGGTACCTTTAATCTGTCCTTTATATAACCAACATGAATACCCTTAAACTTCTTTTTTTTTATATCCTTGACAAAAATGAGGACGGCAGACGTGTAATAATTTAATAAATCATGTCATTTTGGTTCTTTAAGTCCTTTGAACAGTCTTAATATTTCAGAGAGAAAGGCAACAACAATATCATTGTCAAACCATGAACAAAGCGTCATAGAACGACCACCCACTGTCAAGGTCCGCATTTAGAATGCTGCACTGATCGGGGTTATTTTCAATAGATACTTTACAAGTCGACTTAGAATAAAAGTGTCAAATATCTCTCAGATATTCAGACTCGCGTACTGTTAGCGGGGAAACAGTGTGGCGCGTTTTATGTCTGACAGAGACTTACTCAAAACTAGTTAACCCGGGACCACTGAGTTCACGTGTTCGAGAGTACCACAGCAGGTAACGCATCCCTCATAGACAGGACATAAAATCATTATCCTGCCAAGCAGCGGGTCAACGATCAAAGAGCACTGCTGTCACTGTTAATAGTTTGCTGACAGGCAAACAACACTTACAAAACAGAATGCCATTAAGGAGAAAAATGATGTCTTATGTTGGAAAACTGCAGCCAGTTACGGTAACCGATATTTCTGCATGAATAAGGGGCTTTTGTGTTTATGACCTTAGATCAGAAATTATGCATTTTACAGTGTAAATAGCTTATTTTGGATTTTGATGAACATTTCACACCACTTTCCAGAGGCAACTGAGACCGTCTCGCCCCTTCTGTCCATCCCTGTACGCAACACTGATGTTAATTTGCCCAAAGACCATTCACGCTTCTCATATTTCATTCATTCTTAAGTAACTGCCAGTTTGGCATAGACCATAAATGTCTGTGTGGCAACTGTTGTGGATATTTTAATTACAGCTTTTAATTCTTGTTGAGGATATGAATGTATAGAATATCATGTTGTGTGCCTCGTTCATGGCAATGACTTCTTTACGATATCTTCTTCTGGCCATTGGCTTTCTAATTAGCTGTTGGCTGTTTAAGATCAGTCTCATAGAACATTTATAAATTTACTCAAATTGACTCAAATGGCACAAACGTTAGGCCATCACAGCCTCCTGCCACTTTATACAGAGATATATTCCTTACAGCTTTAGAATAAAAAAATAAATCGCACCTATAATAGTGACCAGGACCTATAATAGGTGTTGAACTGGTGTGATGTGAAACACTAAAAATAGATCAGGCATAACATTATGACCACCTGCCTAAAACTGCATAGATCTCACTTGTGCTGTTAGTGGGGGCCTTTGGGTGCTATGTATTGAGGGGAGGGACTGGCTGTGGATCATCCAACAGATACTTGATCAGTTTGAAATATAGTGAATTTAGAGGTCATGTTTTTTTTTTTTTTGTTCCTAAACTGATTCTAAATTGTCTGGAGGTGTGAGTATGCGTGTGAATGGTTCTGTCTCTCTATGTTAGCCCTGTGATAGACTGGCGACCTGTCCAGGGTGTACCCCGCCTCTCGACCGATGACAGCTGGGATAGACTCCACCCTTAACAGAAACAAGCGGTTACAGAAGATGAATGAATGAATGTTGCTGAACTGTTTTTGTGTGTGTGTCTGTGTCAGGCTGCATCCTGCTGGGGATGGGTGCTGCCATCAAGGAGTGTCATTGCTATGGGGGTGTCCTGGGCTGGTCTAGGTGGGTGCTACATGTCTAAGTAACATCCACACGAATGCCAGGTCCAAATGTTTCCCAGCAGAACATTGTGTTGTCACAAGACGGTCAATGTTATTCACTTCACCCATTAGTGGTTTTAATGTTGTGGCTGATTCGTGCATGTCATTTGCCATTCAAGGAGGGACAGGAAGCTTTCATGAACTTTTTCCAACCCAAATCTGAAATAAAAATTCCCTGCAGAACACAAGCCAGTTAGCTGTACAACAGCGGCACATGTGTGTGCCATGTGCCCAGCTCTGTTTATTTGTGAAGACAGTGAGTCAGTGGGGCTACACAGCGAATACACCTGCAACTGTGAGTACATCTGTTAAGTCAGAGTTGGTACGAAATCGTATGCACGCACAGTTCACTCGCAGCACTCGCATTTATGTGGTGATAGCTGCTCCGACCTCAGCGGGGAAGCTGGCATCGACCTTGCGGCGATGCGCTTGATCTTCGCGCACGCCTCACCTCTTAATGATAAAACGAGAAAACTGGGTCGGAGATGTACATTCCCACCAGAAATAGTGGGAAGTTAACATCTTCAGCTGAGCACCAAGACTTCCAACTGGGAAATCATCTCTAAATAAATCAAATGAGTTTCACAAATAGGTGAGGAGCCTATGGGAGGCCCAGGTTTGCTCCTGGGAAGAATGAACAAGTCTGGCTGATTAACTGAGAAATGAATGACCTGCTCACGTATCCACTAGAAACTACTTGAGCAATCAAATGACTCTAAATTAAATGATATTTGGTACGTCGAGTCCTTTATGGAGACAGATGTTGTTTTTCATGACTATTTATTATCTTTTTTTTTTTTTTTCGAGAAGCTTTTGTCATCCCCTTAAAGAAAACCGTGAAACATCTTCATTTCCTTCAACCTGTGCTTCAAGACAATGTATGCAAGACAGCAAAGTCTGAAGTGGAAAATTGGAAGAAAAAAAAAAAAGAACACACTGTTGCTGGAAGAAAAGACTCATTACGATGCACACAATGTCCACCTAATTGACCATTTTGCAGCTGTTCAAATATGTCTGCAACGCTGCTTTAAACTCACAGTTTGCAAAAGAGAAACTGAAGGGGGAGAGGAATAGATCCAAAGGAGGAAAAAAAAACAAAAAAAAAAACATGCACGTGTATTGAAAATGGCAACTGTGGGACGTGTCAACTCACCAGAGTTGGGATCGGAGTTGCCGTCAGCTTCGGTCCTCTTGTCGGGGGAAGCCTGCTCGTAGAAGTCGTCCTGCGCCTGCACCAGAGGGAGAGGTTGTGTGAGGAGGGAGCCACTGCCTACAGGCTCATGGTCCCCCAGACCGCTGTCACTGCAGCTCTCCTGAGAGCCATCCGGCAGGTGAAACGTGACGCGCCGCTGTGACTAGAACCAAGAGCACAAAACAGAGCCTCTGATGTTAGTGCTCTGCTCTGCCTCCTTATTTCTCTTTTCTTTTCACAGTATAATTTTACACTGAGCTGAATAAGCTCATGCATGCTGCTTTACACACTGAGCACTGATCAGGACTGCAGTGTCGGATATTTTTTTTTTTTTTATAAGATGTAATATACAGCATCGCCACGTGGGAATAATTCCTGAATGCGGATTCTGGTTTGACTTGAGCCGAGGTATCGACGGGACAGATTCAGACATTGTGAATACAGTCACGTTTCACTGCACAATGACAACCAATAACGGCATGCAAATCAACACCCTGCTCGGTGACGGGGAGGGTAAAAAAAAATAAAAAAGCATCAAGGTGAAAAGTGTAAAATTTGTGACTCTTTCATAAACGCATGGACTAATTAATGCGTGACATATTAAATGAAGGCCATGAAATATCTAAACGGTGGCAGCAGAATGTTATCACGTTTGTCAGGACCGCTGCGGGGGAAATTTACAGCCTGATTGTTTGGTTTGTGATATAAATTTATTTGCACGCTGGCAAAGTCAAAGTGGCCCGCGGAGTTGGCAGAAGTCACCCCCGGGGGCGTCCCTTCCTCCTCCCCACATTCTGTGCTCCTCAATCTCCAGGAGAGGAAATTGCTCGTACCTGGGACGGGGGCCTCGTGCCGCCTCGGCCGGGGCTAACCCTGCAGACGCACGCGCTCGCATACGGAAAGGCATAACCCGCCCGCGCGCGCCGTTCTCAAAGCCGCCCTGATTGAATTTCCAATTGTTAATTCCGAGTGTCTTTTTCCCTTGCTCTAATGACATTTTCCTCAGGCTTTTTCGTAAGTCCAGACACAAGCCTCGGAGCTAACCTTTCGTGAGCGGAGAGAGGTCCCTGCCACATCCTTGGTGATGACAGACAGAGACGGGTTTTTACAGTAATTATTGGCAAAAGCAAAGGTCACCCAATCTGCAGTCTAATGCAAATGACCTCATTATATATTTTAGAACTGCTCCAAAAGCATGCAACATTCAATTAAACAAAAAGGGAGAATAAAGGAAGGAGGAGGAGGAGGATGGGTGGCGAGGAAGGTGGGGGTTGGAGGATTTGCAAGCCGACCTAGAACACTGCATTAAAAAAAATATGCTGGGTTCAGACACAGATGGATAGATGGATAGACGGTTGGATGAAAGTGCAGCATCAAGTACAATTAAATGCAAAGGTCCTGTGAAGCAGTAGGCATCTGCATAAATGTCACTGTTAGCAATTATAAAGAGGCAGATGATCAGAGGTGGCATTTCGGATTAAGATAACCTAACAGAGGGGGAAACGCTCCCTCTGAAGGAGTTCCCTCTCAGTTTGTTTGTTTGTGACAGCTAATGTATACTGATTAGGTGATGCAGCAGTGCCACACGAGGTGGGGCGACTGAATGCAGCTCAGCTCTGATACGGAAGAGCCTTAAAGATGACGCGTTTCAGCGTGTCTGCACTTTAATTAACAGTGGCTCTCATGTGTTTTTTTTTCTCTCCTCGCTGGTGTCGAACAGTCAGCCAGTGCAGCCATCTATTTGCCGGCTGCCCCGGAGGTGTGCACTCAGCGATGCTGATACTGGCGTGCTGGCTCGTTCTACCACCTCTCGTCAGAGATAAGACTGTGTATTTTACGGCAGACTTGGCGTGTATTTAATGATTATAATAGCGGGGCGATGCACGCGCAGTGTGTCACCGGAAACGTGGCTGCAGTTGCTGGAGGGCCGCGGGAGAGAGAGAGAGAGCGACAACCTTAATCCTCAATTAATCGCAGTGTGACGTGAAATGTCTTATTACAAAATCGTCTCCTCGCGTATTTGTCAAACGCGAGAAATAGTTTAATGGAATGGCTCTGTCGAGTGTGTGTGTGTGTGTGTGTGTGTGTAATTTCCTTTGATTTTGACTTCTAACAGAAAAGAAAATGGCATATTATTGATTGGGTTAATGGTTTTAGCGTGTGCTGTCAAACACTGCTGGACTGGTAGATCTTAAAAGGAAATCAAAAGGAAATTGTGCTCAGTGTGCCGAGGAATAATCAGTCTATACGGGCTAACACGATGGAATCATTTGGACTTATTCATGTATACACCAATCAGGCATAACATTATGACCATCTTCCTATTATTGTGTAGGTCTCCCTTGCGCCTCCAAAACAGTTATGACTCATCAGAGAATGGACGTCTGAGGGTGTCCTGTGGGGTCTGGTTACAGAGAATTGTTAGTGGGGGGGTGGGGTCTTTGAGGGGAGGGGCCTCTGTGGATCATCCCACAGACACTTATTTAGTTTGGGATCTAGTGAATTTGGAGGTCAGGTCAACACCTTGTGCTGCTCTTCATGTCTTTTTAGTTGTTCCTAAAGCATTTTTGTGTGTGTGTCAGGCTGCACATCAAGGAGTGTCATTGCTATGGGGTGGGGGTGCCTGGTCTAGGTCTAGGTGGGTGCTACATGTCTAACTAACATCCACATGAATGAATGAATGCCAGGTCCAGAAGTTTCCCAGCAGAACAATGAATTGTCACAAGATGATCAATGTTATTTACTTCTCCTGTCAGTGGTTTTAATGTTGTGGCTGATTAGCGTACTGTAAATAAACCCACACACGTACAAATCACTATAACCTAGTTCCAAGCCAATTTATCTCTTATTCACCATTTAAGGCGCACATCTAATTTGACACGACGAGCCCTGAATGCGTCTACGGTTGCCGCTTGTTTGTGTTTGTGCGTGTGTTTATTAGTGGGTTTAGGCATGTTTGCAGATATTTGTACTTCCCTGTTGCTGACAGTCACTCGTAGTAATATTAGCATAAGACCGGCTTAAACTATCCCTGCTGCCAGTTTACAAGATATTACAGCTTATCACGCCTGCTAACCCTTATTATCCGCTTGTTTTTATAATTCGCCTGACCAGACGCGCTCCCTTTGACAAACACAAAGCAGCGACTCCGCCGCAGGAAGTTTTCAAATTCCAGCGAGCCCGCAAATGATCGGGAATAGCGTTCGCCTTTGGGTCTTCATGGAAAGCGCAAAATCAAATGAAGAGAAAACGAAGTCTGACAGGAGAGAGTAAATGTCACGCTTGACATCAGTTGCAGCTTTATACTGTTCAACTTCTAGAAAATATGAAAGTGGAGAGTTTTGTGTTCCAGCAGATGAATCTGTCTACACACAACGTCTCCACTGAAGTTCACAATACTTGTCTATGAGTATTAAAGTCAGGGTTTGGTGTGTTAGTCGCTGGGAAGAAAGATGGGAGCAGCATTATAAATGAATTCTACTTTAATCAGTGTCATTTATCTAAAGTGATCTTTTTGAGAACAAACCATAAATACTTGGATTGGCCTTTAAAGACAGACTGATTCAAGATTAGGAGGATATTGAACTTTTTAAAGTCTGCAACACAGACAGATATTTTTAACCTAAGGCAAAAGTTGCAGATAAAGGGATCTCTTCCATAGAATGATGCACCTAGCACCTGATATTCTGTTTTGACACGTATCATGTTTTGCCCTTTGTGCTAAAATTCACAGCCGGGATCGCTGCAGAGTACAGAGCGAATCCAGTTGAACACAAAACTGATACAACTTTGGTTTTACGTGACAGAAAACAAACAGAGACGGGGCTTATGGCACGAGCTCCAGCTTTCTCTCTCCGCTTCCCCCCGTCTTCCTCCTCCTGAGCGGCGGAGCACGGCCATATGGAGCACAGTGTGCACGTCAAAAACAACTTCTGCGTTGCGCTCGGATCCAAATGAACCTGACGTAGGCCTACGTTTCTAGCAGGCGGCCGTTTAATGAGAGGAGGCACGCATGCACGCCGGCCAGGAGGCGGTGCACGCTGCATGCTGCACAGGCAGCACAGGCAGAAAAATAAAAAATAAAATAATGCAACCTCCTCACCTCGCCACAAATAATCTTATCTAACAGCAGCCTGACACCTGCGGTGAGAGAACACTTCCCACGAGTCCGTTCTCACAATCAGACCACTGAGGGGGATCAGTCAGCCAGGAAAACAAAACTCTCCAAAAGATCTCTTTCTCCCTCTGCCCTGCTCTCTCACTCTTGCTCTGAGAGGCCTAAGGTGCTCTGCCATCTGCTGGTCACCTTGGAAAATACATAAAACTATACACAAATAAATGGCAACAACTGGGATTGTCTTTAGCTTCAAACCTAGCGCTGATTTGTCTTTTTTTTTGCAAACTGTTATTGCTGACTTCATCACATTCTTGCACAACAAAATGACAAAGCTAGACAAGAATCTGAATAATGTATGTCCTTCTTTATGTGAGCGTGTTTTTATTCTATTTATTTATTTCTTTTATTGAAGGTACATTCGGGCAGCCCACTCTGCTCCCCGCCGTTTTCATTCACGTCCCCCGACGAGCTGTAACATCCCATAAAACATCAAATCAAGTGACACATTAGCAGCTGATAGACACTGCCTCCTGTCAACGCAACATCCGGATTCCCCTTTGGGGGTCATCCACAAAAATGCAATCGCAATCTCAGCCAGGCGAGGCTCCGGCTCTGATGACATAAACACAGTCAAAAACAAGATTCTCAAACTGCTTAAAAAGGATGAAAGACGCGGAGATAAAAAGAGTTCCCAAACGTGCTTTTCTGTAAGTAACACTCAAATAAAAAGTGACAAATAAATCACAACCCTCCCCTACTCCCGGCCCCCACCCCCTCCGTCTTTGATTCTGACTCTAATATTGACGTAGTCTGCTCCCGCTGCCTCTCCAGAGTCTGAGTCTGCTGCCGTCTGCTTTTCATCATTAAATCATAGCGAGGCAGTTCTGAGAAACATCTGCATTCTGCCACATCCACAATGACACCTGATCAGTCACTCCTTCACCCCCAAATGCACACACAGGCGCACAAAGACGCATAAATCTCTGGCACATCTGACCCATTTCCCAAATTGCGAGCTCGGGGTGGCGGCCTGTGGTGTGTGTGTGTGTTAATCCCAACTGTAGTGCGCTTTGTGTTATTCATGTACAGAACTCCGGCTTAGCGTGTGATTATTAGCACAGTCCATCATTTTGACTCATCCTGGGCTGAATTATCTCATGCAGATTTATGGATGCAGCACAGATCGTGTGTGTTTACTTGTCCCTTTACTGTCCAACCCACATAAGAGACATTTTTTATTTTTCTTTAAAAAAGAAAAAAGAAGCATAAATCCATGTGTAGCCACACAGCGTTTCTTACCCGTCTTACACTCTCACCTGTCATCTGTGAAAGATGACAGGTGCTGTGACAAGCCCCTTCTTGCCGTCGCCCCCTCAAAGTCCAATTTATTTTATTTTCATCCGTCTACTCTTCCCTAATAAACTTCATCTTGTCTCGCTTTCCTACATTACAGTGAACACCCCCTGCCTCTTGCTATGCGCCTGTTAAAACAATGCGCGTGGTCTAGCCTAATTTGTTGTTGTGGGCATGCTTAAAAGTTATCACATTTAAATGACAGACGATGTGAAACGGCACAGTGGCAGCGGGACGTTTCATTTTCAAATGTGTTGATTAAACTGTAACAGTACTGTACTGTTTGCACCGCATTCTGTCACACATGAAAATGATTATGGTTATGTGAAGCAGACGAAAAATATAAATTGCTAAAGCCCTCGTCTAAGTGCCTAAAACTGCAGTTCCACTAATGGCCACTTGGCTCTAAAAGTGAGTCAGTCCCCATAGACCTCCAGTGAAAACGGCTAATTTGACAGCGGAAGATATTTAAAGTTTGGTAAAACTAAATTAATTAATAACGCCGTTCTCTTGCAACAGTTGCTCCATTCACAACAACTGTATGTGAACAACAACAACTACAAATACGTATTTTTAATCTTAAACTAAGATTAAGCTTCTTCAAATACAGGCATGGTTTCTGGTCTCCTCCATCTCCAGAGAAAAATATGTTAGTATCTAAATACTCCACTGTGCTCACCAGCTAGTCACCAACATTGTATACACCGATCAGGCAGTGACAGTAGCTCATACTCAGATCAGCCAAAACATTATGACCGGGAGAAGTAAATAACACTGACCATCTTGAGACAATCCAATGTTCTGCTGGGAAACTTTTGGACCTGGCATTCATGTGGATGTTACTTGACATAGGCACACACATAAAACGAACATGAAGAAGAGCACAAGGTGTTGACCTGGCCTCCAAATTCACTAGATCCCAAACTGATCACCCCTCCCCTCAACCCATAGGACCCAAAGACCCCCACTGACATTCTGTTGCCAGACACCACAGGACACCCTCAGAAGGCCCATGTCCATTTTCTGATGAGTCACAGCAGTTTTGGAGACACAAGGGAGACCTAAACATTATTAGAGAAGGTGGTCATAATGTTATGCCTGATTGGTGTCTACCATTCATCATTGGACGGTTAGCCCACAGCCGGAGTATTTTTTAATTTTTAATGTAATAATATTGACTACTGTCTTGGTTGATTTGTCAATGTGAGCTATAACTGGTGGTAACAGTGCATTTTTAAAGAGCTCCTTTGGAAAAGTTGGCATTATACTTCAGCAAAGTTGAGACGGGGGCATGTTTACCCCTTTGTTGCATCATCTTTTCTTTTAACAACGGGGTTCGACGTTGTCTTGCTGAAAAACAAGAAAGGCCTTCCCCGAAAAAGACATCGTCAGACATCATGGCAGTTTATGCCGCTCCCTCCCAAATCAGTTTTGTTCCCCCCACAGATGTGCAAGTTACCAATGCCATGGGCATTAATGCAGCCCCATACCATGCAGGCGTTTGAACTGTGCTCCAATAACAAGCCAAATGGTCCCTCGTCTCTTAGGTGGAAGATGCAATGTCCGATTGTTTGGCTGCCACTTGTTCTATTTTTTTTTAATGGTTGCAACCTTCAATATTGCTCAGTTTTGACATTTGATTTGATTTTCCAATGAAAATACATAGATTTTCTAGGATTATTTAATTTATCTAGAAATCAGAAACCTACTAGATTCTGCCATAAGGTAAAATGTGAAAATCAAAATCTGATGACCTTTAACTACTGTATTAAAGCTCAATCCCCATTTTATTACAAAACAAAACATAAATTATACATAAAGAATGCTCAATACAAAGATTAAAATACGATATCTTTTGTTCGCAATACTTTTAGCATCTGAAGAAAAGCTTAGACACTTGCAGAGGTGGTTGAGCTAACCATGTCTGACACTGCAAGCTGCCTACGCCTGCAAACATAAAATAAATACATTGCCTAAGCATGCATGTCTAACGTTAACATACAGTATTCCATCAGGCTACCCTGCAGATGGGCAAATCTTACCAGCTCCCTCTGGTCCCTCTGCATCAGTGGTAGCATATGGGGTTTTACATTTTACATATCTGTCTATGAAAACTGAATGGAAAATTACTAACGAGTTTACCTGAGGGGACTTGTTCAGAATTGTAAGATTTCACTCCTAATTAACGGATATCTTAGATTTAATCTATTTTTTTTCTTCTACACCTCACATTAACCGCCAACGTATACCAATGGAAGTTTCACCTCCTGCATCACCCTCTCCATCTTCACCTTGACTCCAGTGTGCAGTTAAATAACCTGACTTGGCTGAGTGAGAACTGTGAAACAGTTGTAGTTCAACCAGCCTCCCTCTGTGCCTTAAGCACAGCTGAAGAAACCTGAGCAACTGCCACAGAGCATTAGCCACAAAGTTAACCACTACTGACTCACTCATCGGTTCCACCCTCTGCCGACATCCACAGCCATAAAATGAGAGACACAGCAATTCTTCTCTATGTGTGTCTCCTGCATCAGGATGAAGGATTTGACACTCAGAGACAGTTAACTACAGAGCAGAGCAGGCTAGGCCCTGAGCACTGAATGGGGACGCTTGATGTGTTTATGAGTTACAGTCCATGTGATCTTGATGCTGCACTGCGCTGTAGAAAGCGTGCACCAAACTCACCATTCTGTGGCACTGTTGAGAGTGTTTATTTACTCACTACAAAATGCTCCCCAGACGTAAATGCGTGTCGTTGTACTGTAATAAAATAAATATGAAACGGTAATCAAAAATGAATAAAAACAAAAACATTCGCGTTGCATTAAAAGCGACACGCGCGCACGCAGGAGCAAAGCTTAATCACATTGCGACTCTATGATTCATAATAACCTACAACCCTATTAGCTGTCATAAAATCCTATTTGCGATTCCATTACATCAGATAGGTACAGAAGCACACATTTGTTTAGTTGGATCTGTGTTTATCCTGTGGAAATAATGGCTATTTGCACTGCCATGATTATCCAGCTTTGAGAGATCAAATGTAAATCGATGCAGCAGGGAGGTGTGGTTGACTTTGGCAACTCAGTTTTTATTTGATTAGACTTTTTGTATTTATTTATCTTTATCATATTAATGATGACTATGGAAGGATATCTCTTGATATATAATATAATCTTTATACAGACTCAGATATTATTGTGCATTTCGAGAATATGATGTCCATAATGCCAAGCAACGTTAGCAAGTGTAATTTGCTCACTAAAGATGGGATTTATTGCTCGTTGAAGGGAGTCGGATCTTCTGGATCTGGATAGCTATTCAAACAACTGGCTTATTTTGATATTTATTCATTTTTAAGATGCCAGGCTGGGGCTAACTCATGTCATCACTGGGAGGAATGACTGGGTAAAATCTGGATTCATTCAGACCTTATTGGTGGAATATATGAGTCTGAATTGTTGATTCTAGATACTTTATTTATCACGATGGGAAACTCGGCCTTTGCCGACTGGGAATCGTAACCCATGTCAACTGCTTAGAAGGCAGCTACGCTCAGGAGCAAAGGAGTTCCTATAATTCATTTTAAAGAGCTGGTTAATAGATTCGGTTCGTTCACGCATGTCACATCACTAATACTTTCTTTTCTATCACTCAAGCATGAACTACAAATGCATATGTTCACAGAGTGATAAAACACAAAGAGCAATGTCAGTCGTTATTGAACAAACTTTCTTAGCTGTAGACTTTACATTTCTTCATTTTATATCTAATAGCGCTTTCCTTTCTGTGGTATTTTCTCTGTTATTCACAAACTGGATTGTACCTTTATGTCTGTTAATGGAAACTAGGTATTGTGAGAGTGTAATACGTTCCAGCTGAAAATATGGAGCTAATCCACACATTAAATTCACACGCTTCTACATTAGCGCAAACCCGTTTAACAGCTGAATCCAACTGACTGAAAAAATTGCAAAGTGCATGGACAACAACTGATTAGTGTGATACTTCAGCCTGGTGGCGGCTGTTTAAAGAGAACATCACAATAACCAGTCTACAGTGTTAAAAGAAGAAGAAAAAAACCTTTGTTGAATTTCTTATCACGCTAATGAGACCTTTGCAAGAGACGGGGGCATTTTGTAATTCATGTTTGTGTTAAAACACTTGAAGGCAACTTGTAACCGCTCTCAAAAGCAGCAGATGTTCGTGTCACTTGATAATCGGACGGAAGTGATAACAGAAGTGATGTTTGACGCTGAAGCGCCATGGCAAGGTGTTGACAATGCCACATAATATCCCTATCGACACCTTGCTCTTGCAGTGTGCAGCATGTGCCAGTCGCTGTGATGTCACATAGCCTATTCCACAAGGTATCAGTGCATTTTGGGGTCTTTAATGCATTTTATGGTACAGTGCTCAAAAATGATCTAAATCACTAAATTATATTTTAATATTTCCCATTAATCTTATTAAATTATTCCCAGTAGCCTATTCTTTTCATCTTATGGCTTGTCTGTTTCTCCACTGCAGAGCTTCTGGCAGTGTAACTTTGACTCTGGCGATAAAAACTCTAAATCAAAGAAACCTACCTGAGCCTTCACAATTAAAACCGCAAGCCGGCTGAAGCTTTAAAGACATTGTAATGACGTTGTTCCTAACCAATCACATTTCCTGTTCTTATTCTTAGGCCTTCTCTTTGGCCTATGGTAGCATCAGCGTTATTGCTCCCTCTGACTGGAGGGTGAGACAGCGACTTTGTCAAGCTAGCGGTTTGTGTTCATCTGTTGCGAGCTGCACAAGCAAATCTATTTTGAACAATTTTTTTTTTAACTCTTTCAGTTGCAGATATTCTTAGGAAGACATTTTCACAGTACACTTTGAAGGAAAACCTGAATATTGTGAGGAAGGGCCGTCCAACTAGGTAGCGAGCTAGCTTTGCAAGCTGGCTAGGCTGACCCAGCCAGAGAAAGGCTATCTATCAGCAACTCTAGTAGTTTTGAGTAAAATTAAACGCCTGTTGTGTATATATATTTTGCAAATTTTCTTGAGTCGACATTGATACTTTTGCTGGATTTGGTATGTGGTGCTAGAACAATTCAAAAAGTCTCCTCTCACTCACTGTACTAAGTGAGTTTCTAGCTTTAGTAATGGTATTCATCTCGCTATATGAGATTCCTTTCTACGATGCAACATCCTGTTTTATTGTGTGTCCGTATGATGTTGATGGTTTCTAAACCTGTGGCGTCATAACAATTGTATTAAGAGGTGTTTTGAATGAGATTGGAGGACATTGAAGGCCTAGATGGAAAATGCACAGCTCTCCACTGGTACATTGTATACATACGGTAAGCTTTAAAATCATTCTCCACCCACATGACCTTTTTTGAAGAAAATGAAAGTGGACAAACGTATTGTGAGGAGGAACATGTTCTATTCATTATACAGCGGATTCATTTATTTATGAAGGGCATGTGCCTTCCAGTGTATACTGTTTGTGTGATTCATACATGCATGCACATTCTCCAATCAGCTGTGCGTTATGTTAATCTTTGTTGCAGCACAATACCTTGTGTAAAGCATTAGTTATACTGTACATTACACACCTGTCTGGAAAACAGAAACTAACTTTTCCTGAGAGGACAGTCACAGCAAGGGAAATACAATTAGACCCAAGCCTTAATAATTAATTTTATGGTCAATGATCTTCCCAACAATAATTCTGATGCAACTAATCATCTGGAAAATAAGAATCATCCAGACCTGTTTTTTTTTTTTTCTCCTCCATTTGTTTTGTTGCCAAGCAGCCTGCAATTTCCCTCCAACCGTTCCCTCCTCATGAAAAGCAAGGCGCCCGACATAATGCATAGAGGTGGATGGTGTGTCGCAGTGCATAATTTGTTTTTGTTTGTGTGTGATCGCCTGCCCGTTTGCATTTTGGGAGACTGTGACAGAAAAAGGAACAGTTCTCTTTCTTCCTCTTCTTCCGCATTCGTCTAAAATGCACACCAAAGCGGCATTATACGTGAGTGTAAATCTTTATTTACGTGCTTGCTGCGAATAATATGCAGCAGGAAGTAAGACTTGATCAGCGAACAAGACACCGGGCAGATGTGCTGGTTAAAAAGGAAGGAATATTAATTGATCAGAAGACATCGTAATGGCTTCCATCGAGTTAATCACTGTACTCAATACTGATCCTTCATGATTGGAGTAACAACAAACACACTACCAATGTAACTGCTTCCCATTCACATTGGTTTGTTAATGAGAAATGTCAGCCATGTACAATGCAATGAAGCTGTGGCTGTGCAGAAACAGGCTGTACAGTATAAATATGCTCACCATCACTACATTTTGTAGTGTGGAGGAAAGAAAATTCTTGATTCATATGATGGAAGAGAGTCTTCTCACAATGACTCCTTCAGCGGTAATGTATGCGCGTCTTTTTTTTTTATTCCCTCTGTTGTCTGTATGTGTATGACGTATAAAGGCCCAGTGGGTAAACACTGCATGTGCGATGTAATATAAATGTAGAAATGCATGAACAATAGCCGAGTGCACGCTGGATGCGGCTGCAGACCAATAAAGACAAGGTAGGTATGCCCACAAGGCAAGACATTACCCTGCATACTGTACGCCAATGACTAGTTTTTCCACAAGAAACAAACGTATTTACTGAGCCACATCGTGTACTTTTTCATTTTTGACAAATGGTTGTCTGGCGCAGACTTTTATTTAAGTTATTTACAAAACGCAAGCCTGCCTAAGGGTCTGGATAGATCCAGTACAAGGAAGATATAGGCAGCACTCACCAACAATATACACTGTTTCCCATGTAACCATCATGGTCTCATAACGAATCGGAAATATTTTGCACGTTTCAAACAACACTGTGCTTGCGTTGTTTTTTTCCTATTGCTCCCGAAAGCGTCTCCCCCCTCCCCCTGTCCCCGTCGCTCACCTGCTCCATAATTTAAACGCACGGAAAAAACAGCTCATTCAGCTCGCGTTAGCATGTGAAGCTATTTGTGTTGTTCACTGATTAAAAACAGACATTACTGCCACTTTTTAAGACCCGATGTTTGTTCTCTTGACTGTTAGACCATGGAGACCTACAATTGTTTGAGAGTTGGTCAAAACCCAGAGGAAATGACTCCAGACGTAATATGAGCTAGCTTAACTCTGTAAGCGCCATTAGCACTAGCAACGCTAGATTGAAATCACCTGTTTGCTTTCATATTGCTGACACTGTATTTAATCTTACATACAATTGTCCATAGAGTGCCACGTCTCAAAAGCATTGTTTTTTGGTGTTCCTGTATATAAACTGCACAGGTTGCTGCTATTTCTCGCCCATTCCAATATCTGCTTTATTACGTCAATTTAAAGACAGACGGATACAAAACGCATGATCTTACTCTTTCATTCATTCATTCATCTTCTGTAAATGCTTCTTGTGAAGGGTCGAGGGGTCTGGAACCTATCCCAGCTGTCTGATCTTATTCTGTGGCATATACTGTATATAAAGTTTTTAACTGTTGGGATAGCATCGTAAATATGGGCTTTTATTAAGACGGTAGAAACAAACAACAAAAACTGCCAGGGAAACACTCGTCCCATGAATGCAAAACATTGCAAAACCTAAAACCAACACTTGCATAACGACTGAAATTGTGTATGACGATTATTCGTGTGTGTTTCTTTGTAAATGTTACAGTACAGTTTGAATCTAGCAAAAACCACCCCACCCTTCAGTGCTCTCTCAATCTCTTCACTTTTGGTAGGTCACATGTGACCAGAGGCTACAGTGAACCAAAACTCCGAAATTATTTTTTTTTAAACTGAGGCACATAATTCCCAGTTCCCCGAAGCACTAAAAGTTTCAATTGGTTTCCCAGAAAATGGCAAAACACTGACACTGTCTTTTAATAGTGACACGCCATCCTCTTGTGCTTCTTTGTTGCAGCTTGGAGAAACCCCTCGGTTTGGAATCACTAATGTGATCAGTAAACTGTGTTGTTGTCTGCCGGATTGACGGCCGGCTTTAAATAGACAACATTTTCCATGCCGCTAAGTTCTCCACTGAACAATTGCTATGCTTCCTGTAGAGAACCACAGCTTCTATTGTCAGTTCGACTGAGTCTCCCCACCAGATCTGGCCCAGCTGCACAGGAGGTTCCCGTTGAATAATGTACAGCGGGAGCAATGTTGACTTCCTCTTTTGTTCCAGTAAAATATGAGAGGGCTCTTAACACAAAGCCTCGACGAGACAGGTTTGTAACTTCCGTGTCTCAAGAACTTAACTAAATGCGTTGCCAGAGCTACTTTCCCTTTTGCTCAGCGTAGCCCTTGACACCCAGTTAGTCGGTATCGGCCGTGGCTGCGTGAAATGGATAAAACATGCTGTTCGTTCTATCAGCATCAAGCTCACTTTGTTCTTCCTGTTCATGTTCCATCGTTTCACTTTGTTTTCTTCTTAGGTCACCTTTCCTTTTCTCTGTGAACATTGTGTGACCTGCTCAGTTGCATTCTCTGTAGTCTAAGTACTTACACCAACAGCCTGAGGCAGGATGCCCTGATTTCCCACAGCGGGAGAGAGGCTTGCCTGTGACGGCCATGCCTTTTATACGGGGGCTGAGGCTGTGCAGGTAGATTGTTATATTTAACAGCTGATCTTCTCCAACCCTCCATCCCCTCTGACTCATCCCTCTGACCTGTTTCAGTGTTAGATTATCACCAATTAAGTCTCACTTCTTAGTAATTTCATGTTACACACGCCCATAAAACAAATTTGTCACGGGCGCGAAAAACGAAAGCGCGTTTCCCCCGTCTTCGGATCTTCAGGGAAGTGGCTCGTTTGATCACGGCTTTGCGGGTGAAGTCATATCTGACAGTTACATCATGCAGCAACGGTGACACGCGCCAGCAGGGACAAATGCAGAATTGCAGTAATTCACGGTGTCAGTGAGGCTTTGTAAATGAGGATGACAGATCATCTCCGTGTAGCCTCGCTCCATCTCCGTAGCCATCAGCAGCCTACAAGCCATGTTTGCCCAGTGGTCAACATATCATCTAGATGGGCACAGATTGCTCGTCTGTCTCGTCTGGAAAATTGCAAATTACGGGGAATAAATAAATGATTCAACACATGACGAAAAGCAAAACAGCATTTATATGAGAACGGATGTCAGCAAACCGCTATACAGTTCAGCTACACCTTTCTATTTCAGCCAAGCATTGTGAATATCTTTGATTTCTGTATTATAGCTTTGATAAACTGAAATTAAAGAAATTTAAAATGATTAAACACTATGAAAGAGGGAGGAAATTGCATGGCAGCCTGTGATATTCTTTTATTGAGAGTATTTTTTTGTTTGTTTGCAAGTAACAGGATATATTGTCTTTTTTTTTTCAGCTAGGACAGACGTTGACAAGGTTGTGCCAAGTTCAGTCTGTTCAAAAACACTGGAAACCGATGTCGTATCTAAACTGTGGGGTTTCTCAGAGCCAGAATCTTAAAATAGCATATATTCCCCCTATTGCAACTGAAACAGCTGACTATGTCAATTTATGCACCGCGGCTTTGGGAGGTGTAATGGAAGACTGTGCAGGACTAAAAGCACGTTTAAATAAAGTCTGTTTCCACTGCTTAAGCTACAGAAATCTAACTGCTAGCATGCAAAAATGAAAAATTTGACTCAGCTCAACGCCGTCAGCGCTGCACACAGACATGACAACAAATAAAACACAGAAGAATTAAGAAAAGGAAGTGAGTCAGCCTGCCTGATGTGCAAAGGCAAGCCATTCCACAGCGCGGTCACCTCTCAGCTTGCTCTTCGTCTTTGGGACGACTAACAATGATTGATCTGCCGACCCGAGAGAGGGCGCGAGGGCAGGTCGGACAGATACTGCTGCTGGGGCAAGGCCACGAGAGGACATTCAAAAACAAATAAAAGAATTTTAAAATCAATCCGGAAGCGGACCGGGGGCCGGTGAACCGATGCCAAGACTGGGGGGTAGCGCGCTCTTGTTTTTTTTGGCACCAGTTGAAAGTCGAGCAAGTGACGCCCCGGCTGAGCCCAACATAAAGGGCACTGCTGCGGTGTAAGCGCGGATTAAAATCTCAAAGTGATGCGGGGAAATGAATGTTTTAACTTTGGCCAGCTGTCTCAAATGAAAAACAAATCAGTCAGAGGAAGACGGATGCTGAATTCCTGGTTGCGGCTGCAGGCTTGTCACCCGCCCCCGTAACACAAAGGTGACACTCCTTCCTCAGTAATATTTTTAGTCTGGCACAATGACATGTTTTCCAAAGCGCGGATATATACGCTCAAAATAATGTTTGCTGTTGAAGAATACCCCGAAGCAATAACTTATTACACATCTAGTAATAAAATCCCTAGAGAGAGCAAAACAAGGATGTCTGTAAGTTACATAAGCCATAACACAAGCTCAGCTGTTTTTTGTAAAGATGGGTGAAGCCACTCACTCTGCGTATGAAAGAAGACTAAATGGCACAGACTCAGAACAACTGGTATATAAGCGTTTGTAAATTTGCATGCGCTCACTTGGGACTCTCTTTTACAACCTGCCAAATAATATTCCAACTGGGACACGGCTCTGCTGTCATATGAAAAGACGACGTATATTGGTTTTTCCTCTCGCCATCCCTTGTTACCAGTTTATGACAGAACAGCAAGAGGAGAAAGACAATATTTGTGTGAGGAAAATGGGGATGACAGACGGGACCAAGAGGAGAAAATATATATATAATATATATATATATATATATATATATATATATATATATAGGGGTGAAAGTCACAATATTAGTTTAAAGAGACAGCTGCAATATTCAGACGATCATTCACGAGAGCTGACTCCACTGGCTCAGTGGCAGCATGTAAACAAACTTAATGTCTACAGCCTGTATCGCCATGAATCTCATAACCCGCCTTGGCCCTGAAGCCTTTTTTCCTCAGCCTCCCCCACAAGTCCAGTGGCTTATCACATAAACGATTATTGACTGCTTTGTAAGCCATCAATACCATCAGCGCAGTTTTACATATGGTAAGCCTTGCAACTTCATCATAGTAAGCCTGTGGAGGAAGCTGGGAGGCGGCGCAGCTACGGCGGCTTCTGCAACGAGAAGAAAAGTCTCAAGAGTGCTTTCCTTTAAATTGAATATAGGAGACTCTGGATTACTGTAAATGAGGACATTAGGTTGAAACGGTTCGGGATAGAAGTCATTATACATTCCTGGATGCGCTAAGACACTTTGAAGGTAAAGGAGAGGGCAGCGCCAGCGGTGAATTTCCACAAAACAAAAGCTCATGTAACATGGCTGTGTGATGGTGCAACGTATTGGTATATAAAATGGTGCCTCAGGTCTTGCAGCTGAGCCAAAACAACTTAATGGATTAATTGGGAACCAACAGAGATAATTAGGCCTTTGGGGTTGTATGATTCCACCCCTCGTCGACTGTTGCCTCAGAACTGTGATGTAGTGCGTTCCTGCTGTGTAATCGAGATAATTAGCACGAATGTTGTGTCACTGTCCAAAGATTAGCAAAAGGGAAAGGCCAAACAAGGCTCATTAAAATGTGGTTCCAACCTTACAGACTTGACAGGAATTATTTACTGACAGAGGTGGCGTCTTGTTTCCTTTCACCTTATTTGTGTCCTCAGAGGAAGGAAGAAAAAAAAGAAATAGAGATGAAATGTTTGTTTTATTTATTTTTTATCTCTCGACAAGCATTGTAGTCGCCCGGCCTTTAACTTGGCGCCGATTAACCAGAGTCCACACAAATTGCATCTGGTTCTTCAGTTCGTACGAGAGCGGCGGCGGCGGTGTCATATATGTGTTTCCCCTGAGGAGAAATTACTATGGATAGCTAGCTGTTAGCTGAGACTAACTGAGCCAGGGCTTCCGTTGTTTACTGTGCTCCTATTATTGGATGCCAAGGTGTCCTTCTGTGAGGCTGACAGGCACTGAGTAGTAGGCCAAATTGATTGGTCTGCTCTTGCCCACCAAAAGGACCTGAACTCAATTTGCTTGTGATGGCTTCAATTTCCTGGCTGGACAAAACCCTCCCCCACTACTCCTCTCTCCCTTCCCCTCTCTCTCCGTCTCTCTCTCAGCCTCCCTTCCTCGCTCAAGAGCTGTCATTTAATTTCATTACTCAACAGGGGAGGTTCTTGCCCTGTCACAGTTTCTGTCTTCCGTCGCTCGTCTTGTTCATGTGAACCGAGCATTACAGGAAAGAAAGGCTTGTTTTTTTTTTGTTTTTTTTTAAAAACACAAGGGTTGTTTTAGCATTTCCTGGAATAGCATAGTTTTCAGCTCTTCCCTGGCAACACCCAAGTCCAAACTTTGGAGTTGGGGGGCCGAGTTATCCCTTTGCCCTGTAGACAAGCAAGAAAAGAAGCAAGAGAGTAAACTTCTTCTTCTTCTGCTGCTGCTGGGGTGGCGTTAAAAGATGAAAGCAAAGACACAATAAACTCCTGACTCTAGTTGCCAGACTATAGTGGACAGGTATTTTTACAGTTTGGTTTCTGCGCCATTATTCATGTCAGCGTTCAAGAGAAAGCCATCAAAGCTCGGGCTAATTTGGGTCTCGCTCGACAAAGTTCGTTTCCTTCCAGAACGCAGCAAAATTGCTTCGCCCCAACAAATGTACCGTAGCAACATTTCGTAAACTAATTCCACATGCACGTAATGCCCACGCGGTCAGCGGCTGATTAGAAAGAAAACAGGATCTAACGCTGGAGTCAAGCTCGGCGGCCTTTGAAGTGATTACCTTACATTTTTGGCCGAGCTTTTGTTGCTTTAAGATAAACACGAGGAGCCACTCAGCATATGCCAGCTTATGTCAAGATGAAAGATTTTACAAGCCATTATCAGAGACCTGCAGATTGTTCTCGGGGTATTAGCCGGCCTCGGAAATGTGCTACGGCTGCAAAGATCTTGCTCTGATTTTAGACACTTGTGGATGGGATGGAAGCGGGGGAGGGGTGTCATCCTCTCAGCACTTTTAGATGATCTAGATGACTGGCAGGAGATTAAGGGCTGGCAAAATGTGAGGTCCTAAAGATAGCAAACCGGCGTACAGTAATATATGACGAGGAGAAGAGAGAGAAAAAAAAAAGAGAAAGTCTTAAAATCCTCATACATACACACAGAGAATATTTTATCGGGAATCAAAAATGCTCTAAGGAACGTGCAACATTTTCATACCCCAACCACTATCATCTCCTCTTGCTTCTTTTACTCAGCTTTATCTCAGAGGATATGCTCTCTTCTGGGTGTATTTACCAGCGGTCTTACAAGCTTTTACCTCCAGGAAACAAGCGGCTGATCTGGCTCATATTTTACAATGATTCATCTTGCTCAGTATCATCCACGAGGCATAAATGTGATACAACCAAATTAAGGCCGCTCAGCCAGACAAACAAGCTGGGGAATTTCAAACCTATGCCTGCTTTTTTTTATTATTTTTTTCCTCTCTTTGCTTTTTTTTTTTTCCATTTAGCTTCCTGAGCTGCTGCAATTTATTGCTATATTAAGACTGATTTCTTGGAGCTGTTTTTCATGTTGTAACTGCTGTTTACCTTCTTTCATGTTTTATTTCAAAGGCAGCACAGTAAGGGAGAGAAAAAAAAAAGTATTACCGCGCATAAATACAATGACTGCACACTTTTGGTCAATGACAGGCTCCATTATCCTGAAACCTTTAAACAAACTCCAGAAGATCCAAAGTGTTCTTACAAAACTGAACGGAGAGCACACATTATTCCAAATTTTAAAGACTCTTCACTGGCTTCGGGTTTATTTTGCTTTTTGGTTTCCTAAATGTTTCCCACAGCGGAACAAAAACATCAGGAGATGCTGCTTTTCTGTGTCGTCACCCCCTCGCCTCCGGAAGGGTCTCTCGGAAGAGGTCAGAGGATGTGATTCACTAGATGGCTTCAAACGCAACCTCGAGACTCATCTTAGTCCGAGCAAAGCACAAAAACCGCAAAGCGCCAGAAATCATCTTGCGTATGTTAACGACACTGCCTTTAAAAACGTCCGCCGTTGTGTTCCTCACTCGAATGCAGCGACCGATCAATTTATTGAGCTCATATTCTATTCATAAGCAGCGTTACATCCTCTGAGCTGTTTGATCAGTTAAAGCAAATACGACGACTTCTGCAGAGGCTGTGTTTAGTTTGCGCCGACATGCTACGCCCCGCCATCGCTGGAGGTGTCTGTTCTGGCTCTCTTCAAGTGAATCAAAAAGCCCCAGAGGGACAAAGCCAGAAGCTTATGCATTGTGTACGGGGAACAAAGGAGAAAGCACCCCGTGAGTGCAGTGGAGGGGGAAAGCAAGCTGGACACTGATGGGTCTACTTAGCCCCGAGGAAATTACACAGACACATACGAAGAAATTGCACTGAAACATTGAAAAATCTGTTCTCTTTCTTCTCCAAATCCATCTGTTCCACATTGTGAAAGTATTATTTCTGTTATCTTATCGATCACATCGTCAGCCTGAGACAAAAGATATCTAGGGGATAATTTCCCTGTTCACTTATAATGTCTCATTATTATCCGTAATGAAATAATTTGGTAAATCCAACTGTTAACGTCTGACTCTAATAGTGCTGCAGTTCAAGTAGATGACAAAGAGTGTATAATAATGGAGTGAAATGTACCTATGATAGCCGGGGAAAATCAGACTTTGGATACATTTTTAACTACAGACACTGAAATTATCACATTAGTATAATAAAAATGAGAAATGAACAAGTTTACTAGTCTGAGTCACTCACTAAAGTGATCCGGTCCAGTTGAGTCACTTAAAAAACGTACGTATATATAGATTTTATTGCACTGTAACATGCATATGTGCATACGTATGTGCAGATATGACTGGATATACTAACTGTCCATATTAATGTTAGTATTACACTTGTTTTTTTATGTACTATTACTGTTAAATATGTACTTAATACAATAGTCATAGCTTGTTCCCTGTTATTGGGTTAATTTTGCATTTTTTTGCCCTTTAAATTTCATTGTGCATGACCCTGATAACACTGACAAAGTTGAATCAATGTAATAAATAATGAAACCCATGCTTCATTATTAGCAAGTAATTTATTTCTATAGTTATAATATGTAATTTCATTATTATCCCTCGTTGGTTGAAAGGGAACTACAGTTTTTTACAACCTGGACCTTATTTCTATATAATATGTCCGCGGATATCTGTACAATGGAAGTGATTGGGGCACCGAAACACAGTCTCTAAATAACGTATGATATGCCACGTTCATTTCACCAATATTTTGTTATGATACGCTAGTGCTATTCCCCGTTGAGTCCAGAGTTAGTAATGCGTTATGTAGAGTCTGCGTTTTGGTGCCCCAGTCACTCCCACTATATGGATATACGTGGTGCTCCCAAAGCAAAGCAAAAGCAAAATATCTTCCGAATGACCAAAAATGACACCAAAGGTGCCAAAAATAAGGTCCAGGTTGTAAAAAACGGTGGATCCCTTCCAATGAAAGTGCAGATCCTTAATTAGATTATGTCTAAAATGGAAATTTGGAATGAAAATTGCTTGAAGAGCTATAGCGGTTGTCCAACAACAACAACAACAACAACAATGACAGAATGACTTAATGTTCCACTTTCCCAAACTGGAACATCTCGGTGATATTAATGTTTCATACTATGCTGAAAAAAAAGAAAGAAAAACGCATATTGCAGCGATTTCTAACCGCCACCTTGAAATATTATCAATCATTCATCACGAACAAAATAGGCACGGCTCATGCAAAACTCACAACTGGCATTTATATTCCTGGGTATTCCAACAGACACTGTAGAAATCAGGGAAGATCAGGATTAGTGTGAAGCTCTGTCATTTTTTTATTTTTTTATTTTTTCCAGCAACAAGCTAGTTTCTCTGCTCTTGGTATTTGAACGGTAGTGATGTGTATAATACTCCCCTCCCCTCCACCCTGAAAGCTTTGGTGGAAGTTGACTGAGGTAGAGCAAAATACAAAGTAAAGCTAGTAAAGCTGCAGCGTAGCAGAAGGGTGGTTTACTTCAGAAAGATGGTTTGACCTTGAGAGGCAATGGGAAAAGGGTTCAGCTGCTGCAGGTCAGAGAGTTAAAGGAAAGAGCTAAGCAAAGACTGGTCACACCGTCACAAACTCTATGTATCTGTCTATGTATCTATCTGTCCAGTGTGTATATATAACAACTATATATATAAAAATATAGATACACGCTATACATTACACACACACATATACATATATAAATATATATATATATATATACACACATAGTATCGACTTTCTGTCATGGAACTGTTGTGATGCAGCCAGTTAAATTGCATTCTAAAACAAGATAGATTGTACTGCGCACACAGCTGTGCCAAGCAGATAAATCAATTAAAGTGACCTGATCTGACAAGAAGCCTCGTCCTCAGACAGGCTTAATATGAGAACAAGCATCCACGAGACTTATGCCTATCTCTGTCTCACCATGGAACCTTTCTACCCAGAAACTCTGATTAATAGACAGGGTGACAATGGTTCAAGAGGACAAGCCAACCTTTAATTACGGCTGGGCAAACACATGATAAAAATCTCTCCTTTTTTTCTTTTCTTTTTTTTTTTGTCTTGAACAGACGGAGATTTTTAATCAGAATTTCAATCAAGGGGAAGACAGCTTCCTGACCTGCAAGTCATTCTAATATGCTAGAATAACAAAATAACAAGAGAAACGATTATATTAAGAGTTTAAAATCGAATGACAGCTTATCTGTCTATATGCACACAGATGTCAGTCAGCCTTGGAGAGGTAAAACGGTCTTTCTTTTTATGCCAATGCTAATTCATTCATATTTTGTCAGCTTACCATCATATTTTGGGGCTAACAACTGTGAAGTCCATGTACTCGATGCAGATTTTTCATGATCAGAGTGATTCATCAACAGCTAAAAAGCTTTCCATTTACATTATGGTTTGCTAATGGGAAATGTCAGCCACAAAGAGGCAATGCTGTTCAGCAGATGTGCAGAATAATGACACTGCATGTATGTCGTGTTCATGTAATCTCCCTCTTCGTTGTTGCTTACATCTCTTACAATGCGTAAAGGCCTGGGGTAGTGGTGGGAAGTCCAGCTCTTCTCAAAGAGTCGTCTCTTTTAGCTCGGCTCCCATAGAATAGCCGGCTCTTACGGCTCCAGAACAACTCCCAAATGGCTCTTCATTTAGTTTCACTCGAAGCCTTCTGTTTTATCCTGATTTAGCGAGGATAAATGGTTTGCATGGCAAACATTTTAATCAAAGCTTAAATGAATAACTGAACCACAGCAAACAAATCAAACAAATACAGGCCAAACATTATGACTTTTTAGCACAGGTTAGCCCTTCTTTTATAACACACTAGTATGATCCTTGTCAGTCCTCGCATGTGATTGGCTGCAAGGGGTGTCAATCATAGTACATTTTCACCCCAGCCTACATAGAGAAGTGGCAGAAGACACTGAATCGTCTTTTCTTGTTCGCTCCAAAGAATTTGCTCTTAGAGTAGAGGCTTGTTCGCAAATGACACCATCACTAGCCAAGGGGTAAACAACACATGTATGTAATCCATATATGTAGAAATTTACGTGACCGCAATTCCGAAAAACAATGGATT
Source organism: Planiliza haematocheilus (assembly GCA_005024645.1). NCBI lineage: Eukaryota > Metazoa > Chordata > Actinopteri > Mugiliformes > Mugilidae > Planiliza > Planiliza haematocheilus. The sequence goes on from SRSE01001068.1 coordinate 659,278, forward strand.
TGCTCCAATTAAAAAGCTGGTAGACAATTCTGATACTGAAACTAATAATCAAAGCTACAGGATTTGGCCTCCAAACCAAAGCATTTTAAGAAAGAGAGGACAAAGTCATTCCATTTCCATGTGGAGGACAACTCTGATGATTTTTATCCTTATAACTCATCAGTGGCTTTCATCTTAAGGGCCGGTTTCTAAGTATCAACCATCGCAGTGTCTCATACAGCCCCAAAAATTTTTTGCAAAAAAAATTAATTATATAAAAAAACACTGCCAACACATCAAAGAGATTTTTGGAAAAGCTGTCTTAAAGCCATGGCTGTTCTGAACTCTATTATCACTGAAAATACAATTGGATTTATGTTGCACCTTAACATGACAAGAGCACGCTGAAGACTTCACCCAAGGTGATCACAATTCAAGGCAAAAATTGTTACGGCTAATTAATGCACGTCCGGAGAGGTCTCGGTCTTTAATCATCTCAAGTATACACTCTCTTTTATCAAACCGCAGAGGGAGTGCAATTGGAAGTGCCCAAAATACAATTTGTCTCTGATACATCAAAAAAGAAAAAGAAAAATATTAATTTTTAATCATTTGTCTTGGGAAATAATGTACTTAAGTCAAAGAGTGCAGCTGTGAGCTCTCTCTCTCTCTCTCTCAAACATTAGTTTGATGGTCTGTTTCAGAACACCCATTGGCATAATCACTTAGAGAATTAAGCAAACAAAGACAGAGATGCATGAAAAAAATAAGACAAGAAAAAAGGAAAAGAGTAACAGAGATAGAGACAGGGAAAAGGCGAAGGAAGAGAAACCATGGGATACCATATGCCTTGTCTGGAGAATGTGTGTTAAAACAGCCCTATAAGAATAACACTGTTTGTTTTCCAAGTGCTGGCTGTTTAGCTATCATGATTACCTCTCACTGCAGCTGTCAGCTGATGAAGTTCAGCGTGCAGAGCGAAAGAGAGCGGGAGCAAAAGATGCAACACACTTACTCTATCAGTCTATCAATATCTCCCTGTCTCTCTGTCTCTGTCTCGTTCCATCTCTGTCTCTCTCAGCTCAGTTCACTTTGAATCTGCCTCACCGGCCTGACAGGGAAACAATCCACTGTATACACTGGACGGCATACAAAAGGATCCAGACAAATAACGGAGCGAGACATTTGTGAATGATGGATGCCGAAATAATTAAACATAGCCTGTCGATATCAATGATGGTGATAGAAAGTATGGCGCTGTATAAATCAATGCACTATATTCAATATGGTTTCAGCCGGAGAGAAGCAGTGGAGGACGACTGGAGGGATGAATGGGGCTGCAACGCACAATTTTCTCTTATAAGATATGATTACAGTGTATTTTCTTGCATTTTCTTGGGGGGAAAGAAAATAAAAACTTTACAGCTGTAACACCTTAGTATCACCTTAAGCCTTTGTAACACTTTGAGTTCTCAGTTAGCAGGTGAAATGTTGAGATGTTAGCCATAATGACACGCAGGCAAACACCTCTAACTTACAGCATGTACCGTTAACGAGATAGGGAGTGGAGAGTGTTTCTTTTTGTGTCATATCAGTGGCAGCAGAGCCTGGTCTTGGTCAGAAATGTCTTACCTTGCTGCCAAGTCCATCTCTCTATTTCTCTCCAACGCTGTCTCTCTCTTATTTGCTCTCTCAACAGGCCTTGTGGCCTTTAATAACAAATTAGCATCCTTGTTAGTGGTGACTGATGTGAACTTGACTCGTTCCGTTCATTCAGAGAACGGAGGAGGACAGAAAGTTTACGCTGAACGGACTTGATTAATATGGGAAACGTGTTAACAGTTATGTGCTTGCACAGAATCAAAACTCATCATACAATCTAATATTCTTTTATCCACATTAAAAAAAAAAACTGTTTTGTGTTGTAACAGTGTGAAATGATTTTAAGGAAATATGTGGAAACTAGGCAGCAGTTATAAGTCACAATTAGCAGGTCAGAGTAACAATAGCATAGCGTACTTAGCATGACAATAGCACTTTTGTCATGCTAAGTACGTGTACAAATACTTAAATTTGGGCACTTGTCAATTCTGGATATTAGCATTCCACTAGTAGCATATCATTTTCCAGCAGGTTTGCACTACTTGCTCGGGTCTTTTCTGCTTAAGGGAATATATTTTGTCTTTGACTATTGTGCATATGACTGCCTCTGTCTGCAACACCTCTCTTGGCTAAAAGACCCTTGTCACATGTCCCTGCTGCTACCTAGCTGCGCAGCCTACATAGGTTACACATTGTAACCCTAGTTTCTATGAGTATAAGGCTATTATGCTGACGTTAAGAGGTATTGTGTGTAGTTTTATGATTACTTGAGCAATGATGACTGCCAATAGCATTTTTGTCATGCTAAGCACATTCTGAATATTAGCATTTGCCATTGTAGCATTCAACTAGCGTGTAGCATATAATTTTCCAGGAGGTTTGCACTTCTTCCTCAAATATTGTGCATATCACTGCCTCTGTCTGCAACTGTAACCCCAGGTTCTATGAGTATAAGGATAATACGTCGACGTTAAGAGGTATTGTGTGCAGTTTTATGATTACTTGAGCAATGATGACTGCCAGTATAAGGTTTTGTGTCAATGCATAGATACATTTATATAACCATATGTTAAATGACAACAGGAAAACAAGGAGACGATGAGAAAAGGCTTACGACATTGGTTCTTTAGCTGTCTGCACCACAACTTTACTTTCACTACTCTCAAGGCTTTGATGCTGGCCACAACAGCTGAAGAGTCAGATACTTAAGGAGAGTGAATGCATCGATACTGAAGAACTCAGATGTGGCCACTTGGAAATTCACAAACCCATTTTACTACATCAGAGCTGAATGGAAATTAAAATAAATCGCGTGGTTGACTTTATCGGCTTTTGAAGTTAAAATACATATAAATGCGCACACACTTCTGGTCGTGTGTCCTGTTGGCACGGGAGCAAAAAAACTGTCCCTTTTTGAAACTCTGGGCAATTTTACAGGACTCATTTGAGCATATGTGCCACCTCTCAGTGAAGAATTGATCTGCTGGTTAGAGGAGGGGGTAAAAAAAACGGATATAGACACACAACACAAACATTTCCATTCATCTCTGGCAGGTATGATGGGATAAGCGGTCTGAATGACACTCACAAACTGAGCATTTAGCTAGCTCTTAACCCCAGACACATCTCGAGAGCTTTCGTCCCCTCTCGCTCTCAGCAGCTGTAAAACATTGGTTTTAGGTCGTGTTACTACCTTCGCTGAGATCTCCCCAGGTATCCCGCCAACCTTTAGGACTATCTGTCTCTGTGTTTCTGGCTCCGTCGTCATGTGTCTGCCTCTTGATTGTCTCATATCTTGCCTTTTCTCTCCCTGTCCACACACACATACACACACACACACGCACAAACTCTCAAGCACTTACCCTCGTGATCCGGTAATGCGAGTCTAGCACTTGTACTCCAATTATTCTCCTGTACTTGTTCTTGAAAGGGTTCTTGCCTCTCTCTTAGCTAAAGAATGTCGTGCCCCTTGTGATTTCTGCTGGACCCTTCCAGCGTTCATCTCTTCAAGCTCATCCATTTTCAAATGCACATTTCAATACTATTTGACCTGAAACTGATTCAACGCATTTTAGAGTTTAGAATAGCGAAGACGTTTCAGCGTAAATGTGTGAGTCTCGATCAGTTATAGAGTCACTGCTGAGTGCTGGTGCATCTGTTACAGATTCAGATTCAGGGTCTTTATTTCATGAGGCAGGATGTCACAATTCCCTGAATTATTTATTAGTAATTATTATTTGTCAGTGTTAATCCCGGTGGAAAATTTGAAATATGGGGAGTGGAGCAGAGAGTTTAGATGTTTTTATCGCTCAGCTTTACTGGCTATCCTCCTCAGACAAGTGTCCTACTCTCTACCTGCACTATAAACAAACATCCCACACAACAATCCTCTGTCAGCGGTGTCAGTGGTCAGCCTCCGCTTGATCTTACTGTATGTTTTTCCCTGAAGGAATGACATTTCCAGGCCATCTATGACAGATATCCTCCGACCTAAAATAAAGTTAATCCTCATCTGAGGTCGCCGGAGAGCATGCACTCACAAGACTGTTTTATCGTCAGCTAAATGCGGTTTGTGTTGATGTTAGCAGCATTAGCATCGCAGCTGTTTGTATTATGTAAGTCCTTTCAGAAAGCTTGCAGAAAACTGCCGCGTTCCGATATCATGAATAAACTAAAGCTTTCAGCTGCGTGCCGCCGAACATTAGGCTGCCCGGTGAAAACCGAGAGCGTCAGTGCTAAGTTACGGCAGAGATATCTGCTTGGAGATAATCTGCCCCATCTCCCTTGCACATTTGAGGAATTATCTCCATCTTTCATGGTAAAGTGTCATCAAGGGCTTAAAACTAGTGCCGTAATGGCGGGGACGCACGCTGCCGTCAGGGCATCGCAGAACGACAGCCTCATACGGTATAAGCTCTCGGGGCGGTGCTGCATTAATGGCATCTATACAGCCACAGGGGTGGCCATATGCTCGGGCATTTGGTGGAGATGCATGCACACACTCACACACTTAAGACCTGCAATTGTTAGCAGTCAAGTCACACAGGTTCAGCTATAATATTCTCCATCTTACTCATATTTATGCACCTCCATCCACATTATTGCACCTTATTATTCATCCTACCAGTATGGTATGTATATAGTGCATGGATCCTTCTATTTCTTGTAGATTTATACATATGCATTGGTTATTTTATTTTATATTTCGCTCAGCTTAGCTTCAAGTGTGTTTTTTAGGTGTGACCAAGCAATTTCCCTTGTGGATCAATAAAGTCTATCTAGTCTATCTGTTGGTCAGTTGGGCTGGAGTCCCAGTGTAATCCACAATGCCAGGTAGACAGGTTATTACACCTAGACGCATTCAACATTTTATTGCTGCAATGTTTTCATTTTTTTTAATGCAGTTTAACTCCAACGGCAACTGTTCAACTCTCTGTACACTTTTAACGGCGTCATGCCACGATGAGTGCGGAGATTCGACGGTTCAATACTCGGAGGGGTGAAGAGAAAGAAGCGAACGCGAGAGATATCTGCGCGAGGCTCTGTCTGTCTGTCTTCTCTTTCACTCCTGACCTCTAAAAAGCGGCGGTCAGCATTAGTGGCCTGACCTCCATTGTTCTGCACCAGCAAGAAGATCCAGAGGATGCGGAAAGGGAATCCGTCCGGATATGACAGAGATGTGGTCTTTTCAATGGTCACTTAAGCTAAAGAATAATCTCATTACTCAGTGGAGACAGCGCACTGCACCACAAGAAAGCATGGACTGGAAGAGATAGTCGCTAAAGTGAAATTCAGAATGCCATTTGCTCTTTTTGCTGTAAAACATCTCCCGGTGATGGCTGATAAGATTTCGCCGGCGACGGCCGAAGAAAAATGAAATATCCGGGAAATTCGGCGCAAGTCTTTCTTGTTTTGCAACACGAGAGAGAGAAAGGTCGTGTACTTGTAAAGTTTTTGAGTTTTGTTTGAGACCGCACGAGGCGGTCTGTTAAGCGCCGTTCAAATGAATAACGTGGGTACTGGCCTTGAGTAACCTTTAAAATGGTTCAGTCGGGGGTGAGGCTAAGCCCGGGATGACATACACTCCGACAGAAAAGCTCCTAGTCGCAGTGGATCACACCTGTTTGCTGTTTCCTTTCATTCTAATTAGAGATGTTTGTATTTTTGTGCAACAAAGAAATGGGCGAGGGAATGGGAGGGAGAGAGGGAGGCAGAGAGAGCGAGAGGGAGTAGGTTAGTTGGGAAGACGAACAGACAGAGTGCTCAAAATTGAACACTGGGCTTAATTTCCATGTCCTTTTTATTCCCCAGGCAGAACACAGTCTCTGCACTCAGCAGACTCCAACCCCCATTCCCTCAGATGCTCTGCTTGGGTTTTAAAGAAACACTACAAAGGCATCCTACCTGCTTGCCAGCACCACAAGGGGGAAACATTGTCCATCAACTCTACACATTCTACAGAAGCCGCTCTCTCTCTCTCTCTCTTTTTTCCCCCTTTCTTTTTTCATTGTAATTTGTGTGATTGTATGTTTGTCTTTCACCCCGACTCCCCAGCTCTCCCTCTCTCTCCTTCTTTCTCTCTCTCTCACAGTAACACAATCAATATGTCCCATCCTTGTCAATCTAAAACTTAAAACTCACTTACATGAAAGACCTGCATCCATCATGCGTCTCAAGGTCACGGGTGGACCAGAGGATGGAGGGGCGAGATAAATGCGCCCTTTTCCTGTAAGTGTGCGCGCACGTGCGGAGAAAGGGACGGGGGACAGTAGATTGAACGCGCGTGTGTGTGTGCGTTAGCGAGACAGAGAAAGAGAAAGAAAGAGAGACAGTCAGACGTAGAAACAGTGACAGAGACAAAGGCAGAGACGGTGGTGGTGGGGGCGGCTAATGGAGGAGTTGTGGAGAGCTCAGCACCACCCTAAGAGCCTCTGTAAGCCAGACTGAGCAGTGGTCTGAAATTAGCTGATTTTTCACTGTGAGCACTGCACATTATCTGGGGTGGGGAACGGGGAGAGGAGAGGGGAAGAGCCGAGGAGCACGGCGAGAGGAGGTGGGGGTCGGCGTTTAACTTAACAAGATTAATATGTTTGCCTCATCTCTCTGGGTTTTATTTCCCCTCTCCTTGCAGGGCCCTTGTCAAATCTCTTTGGACAGGCTCTCACACATGACGCCGGAAGGAGACCTGAAGGACACGCCACACGGCGTCAAGAAAAAAGAAAAGGAGTCTCCATTTTTGCGACTTTTGTGATTAACACGGGTGTAAGTGCGCGTCAAAGCATGACAGACACTCTCAATGCTCGATTTCCGTCGACTTTTTCACCCAACCCACGTGCGCGCGTGCTCGCCGCTTGCCTCGGAAGCCGTCGTTTCTGCAAAATGAATGAATCTCTCGTGCGAAATGGACAGCGGGCGACGTGCATTTCTTTTTGTGTGTGTTTATGTGCGGACGTGAATGTTTGCGTGGGGGGGAGATTGGGGGATGTGCCCGCGCAGATGTTAGGTGGTTAGCCAGATTAGCGAGCAATAGTGAAATCAAATCTCGGGGCCCCAAAGAAAAATGAAACGTGCTCATTTAGACTATATATCCATAATGATTATGTTAAGAATAACCATGTATGCAGACAGGGTATTTCTCTGAGGAGATTAAAGAATAGGTATGATGAGATTAAGGAGCGGGATGAAGCGATTAAGACTGACTACTTTAAAATGATTATGAAAGGCTTAGAAGGGTAGGTCGCATACGGCATATTAGAAAGACACAGAGAGAGAGAGAGAGATAGAGAGAGAGGCAGGACACAGAGCAATCTAGAGTTTTTGATCCATGGAAACAACAAAGAGGAGCCAGCTGCTGTAGTCTTATGTCGATGGCATTTTTAACAGCGTTGCTTGATATTGTTGGATAGAAAGGAAGAACAGCAAAGGAGGTGAGAGAGAAAAAAACTAAGGCGTATGTACTCCCACATGACCTAGGAGAAACAATGACAATCAAATGGCCTGCAGCAGACTTTCCCCTCCCTCTCTCTCCCTCGCTGTCTCTCTCTCTCTCTCTCTCTCTCTCTCTCTCCTTTTCTGTGTACTTTGATGTACAAAATAGCCCCAATCCATAAACAGCACCATTACTTTCACTGCCTACCTACAGAGCTCCTCTCTTTCTTCTCTCTCTCTCACACACGCACGCTTTCCATTCTCTCCAAAGCTACTTTCAAGGTATATTTTGCCGTTGGCTTTTTTATTTTTATTTTTTTTATTTCGTGGTCATGGGTAATATGGACAGGGGTAGAAAATTGTGCGCCGCCCGCTCCAGTTCTCGCAATCAGATACCGCGGCCTGAGAAATTCCGTATGACTGACAGTGACATATAGCCGCTTTTCACACCTCCTCCTCCGCTGCATGGCGCCGCCTCCTCTTTATTGTTCTATCATTCTGTCAGGGCCGTTCACACCTCAGTGGAAAAAGCAGCTGATCCGAAACTCCCGACCAGACCACCCAAAAACAACAAGCGGTGCCTTCGCTGCGCCCGCGTCTTTCTGTGAACGGGACCGGTTGCCCACGGGAAGAGATGCGGTTGTTGTTGTTTGAGGACCTCTGTTGTCATTTGTTCTCTTGCTGTCACCGTGTCGCAGCAATGCACGGCCAATTGACGGTTGCGACTGTAAAAGCTAATGACTTATGTTCAGCGATATGGTGACGGTTCAAGCAAAGTGCAAGCAAATACTTCCACCATTCATGTTTTATATAAAATCATGTGTTCTGGTCTCCGTCATCTCCTGAGGACACACCGATCAGGCATAACATTATGACCACTGACAGGAGAAGTAAATAACAAATGTTGATGTTCTGCTGGGAACCTTTCGGACCTGGGATTCATGTGGATGTTACTTAGACATGTAGCACCCCTACCCCATGGTAATGACACTCCTTAATGGCTGCAGCCATCCCCAGCACAGGCACAGGCGCACAAAACAAACAAAAACGCTTTAGGAACAACTCAAACAAACATGAAGACGGGGCCTCCAAATTCACTATATCCCAAACTGATCAAGTATCCCTCAACCCATAGGACCCAAAGCCCCCTCACTAAGTAACAACACTCTTACCAGACAGTGCAGGACACCCTCAGAAGGCCCATGTCCGTTCTTAGATTAGTCACAACTGTTTTGGAGGCACCAGGAAGGCCTGCACGGTATCAGGCAGGTGGTCATAATGTTATGCCTGATCGGTGTTCTTCGTCACGCAAACGTAGAAGATTTTAATTTGACAACCCCTGCGTTTCTAATCTGTAAACACTAAAATGTAATATTCTTTTGATTAGCGTACCTGTCGAAACCGGTAACTCCTCAGTAATCCAGCTACCCGCAGCAGAATTAAGTGGACAGATGAAAAATTACCATCCTGTATTCACTCCCTCCTCCTCCTCCTCCTCCTCCTTTTTTCTCTGACGAGGAAAGGCAACAGCGTGTTTGTCCTCACCGCGGGTATTTCTTGTTATCCAGAGCATCTGTGCTTTATTTCCTGCTTTACTGGATCCTTTCAAAGTCATATTTCAGAACTTGGGTTCTGACAGTGAACTCACAGAGCCCAAGTTGCATTCATAACCCTCATGTTACTCCGTCTTCTGTCAGGAGTTGGCAAATGAATCATCGCTGGTTGACCTGAAACACATCAGCATACTGGAGCACCAGCGCAGGACTCTTCCCACAGACTGCAGATTTAATACGCTGGTATACGGCGACATAAAAAAAGATTTACTGGCGCCGGTTAGCTTAAATAAGCAGTTTGCGAACTTGTTTTGCAGTGCAACTCTATAGCTTTCACCAACAGGTAATCTATTTTCCCAAAGACTCATTCCAGATTGACACCAGGCGGAATGAAGATGGCGTAAATCAACTGATCACGACGCTGAATACCGCACAACGGGCCAACAACGGGACTCCAATTAAAATGCAACCTTGGCGGAAGCAAGAACCGCAGCACATGTACAAACACAATAAGAAAAGTCCGCCGCGCAGCTAAGCACGGGTCAAGATGCGCTCTCAGAGAAGTCTGAGTTGCGCTCCTTTGTGTGCTCCCGCTCTTGTAAGATCTTCCCCTAGCAACCAGCTATTTTCACACCTCACAAAGAGGCATCAAATGGCGAATTCAGGTCAGGCAGTCGGGTATTTAGGCAGCCATATGACATCTCATTTGCGGCAATTGTCAGCGAATAGAGGATTTCGCGGTGAGTGGCATGCTTGGAGGATCTGCTATACGTTCTTAAGGAGTCACTGTTACTTGAGCTAGTCTGCTCTTGAAAGCTTTTCTGAGAATCACAGCAGTTGTTGTCACTTACTGTAAACTCCCGTGGAAGCGATTTCCGGTAGAGTGCCTGTTTCGCGTGGCACAAGCCATCATTTGTTAGCACTGCCATTATTAATCATGCTCCATTATTCAGCAGAGGTTTCCATAGTCAAAAGTCAAATTTTAAATTATAATCATTATAATCAAATCCGGAATATGACTTTCTTTTCTTGTGAGACTGAAACTGGTTGTTGCATCTTTACCATTTTAATAGCCGTGCTAATCGTCCTTGGTGCATTTCGAGGACAACATTGTCTGCAATCCATACGCTCTATTTACAGTTTCCATTATCCTCTATCACATGCGTGTACAATGCACTCAAACATACTGTGCAGTCTCCAAGCACTAACCGTGGCAATGTTCTCACAGTGATTTGCCGGGATATCACACGGGAAATTATTATTTTTTTTGTCGTGCTGAAGGTAACAGCGAAATTATAGACATTGGGGAATTCTGAATGATCATGAGCAGACAGCAAAAGCGACAGAGCACAACAAATTCACAAGGAAGGAGTCACCTGTGGGTTTCATTTAGCCGATTGGCCTTCATGTCACATATCTAAGGACACCGGTGCTGCCTTGGCAAAACGATATGGATGAGTAATGGGATGCCGCCCACATCCGGACACTGTGGGAAGGTGAGGGGCTGCTGCCAAACCCCCAGTCCCTGTTGACCTCTCCTTCTTGTGCACTCAGCAGATTTGCAAATGACACCCCACGGGCCACTCTAAGCAGCAGTGACACATGTCAGCCATTTTTGTTCTTTTGCAATTCCGTTACGTGACTGCACGCGGCGAACGGGACGCGAGGCTGCAAGGAATGATCGGCTTGAATGTGTGCAGGAGGGGAAAAAAAAACACATTTTCAAGGTTCAGCTGCACGGACGAATAGATGAAGGAACATAAACTGAGAGCGTGTCACCTCACAGTGCCCACATGCCAGCTTATGTACCTTTGCCTTTTCTCTCTCTCCCTCTCCCTTTTTTTTCTTTTTTGATGAGCAGAATTTGGATCCCACTCCGGGGCAGGCAGACACAAAAAAGGGCCTCCTAGCACACTGCTGATTCAAGGTTTTAGCCGAGCAAATCTAAGGCAGCGAGCTGAGAGCAAAGAGCTGGCCATTTTGCAGTTTGCTCTCATCTGCCAATTTCTTCCTGGGGCTTTCAGAGTCAATCAAAGAGCTACCAGAATGCTCACACCAGTCTTTTAATTATTCATGGTAATTCTATGCCACTACACACACTCTCTGCAGCCCCTGTCGCCTCCCCCAAGCGAGGTGTGCTCTGATGTGTTTATGTGTACTGAATATATAAAAGAAATAAATAAAAAAATCCCCCATCCATTACAAAACAGACTCTTTGCTTTGCCCTGTGCTGCACAGGCATTTTTTTTTTTTTTTTCAGGGTCATCTGGCATCTTCCACTTCTGTGGGAAGCTGAACTGATAAACGCTGGGTCCCATGAAACCCGGTTTGTTTGCCCTTTTAATCTTTTCACTGGACATGTTGCACACTTAAAGCCAGCTTTCGCAACCTCGGACATTTGTAATAATTTCTCTTTTCTCAAACATCAAGCATTTCATTACAATCTCCTACATCTTATAGGGCAAGTAGCCCTCATTGTGCCCATTGAACTGGCTCCAAGCCCTGATAATAGCCCTGCCTAGAAGGCCAGGCCGGTATAAAAAGGCCTGTCTATCATCATGTCTGCAGGGGGATTGGAATTTTTTTTTTTTTTTGATAAGCGCAAGCCTCACTGAGAATGCATTCATTTCCTTCTATGAGCTAATTAGCCAGAGAGGGGGCAACTCCGCCATTCTTGGCTGTCCATCAACCTGCCAGCAACCACTGACATCACTAGGTAGATGTCAAGTTCAGCCTTTTGTGTCTGAGACAAGCCTATTACCAGGAAGTGTGAGCAGAAGGTTTTAAGTGAGTGGAAAGCAGCTGCTTGATGTTATCAAAACCTCTTTGTGGGAGAATAAAAAAAGCTAAATTACAATACATTTTAACTCATATCCCAGTACTCTTGTAAAAAAAAAAAAAAAAGTAATAACCATCAAAGAGGAAAAGGGAAAAGGAACATTTCGCGCATTAGACAATAAAATACGACGCTGACTGCAGGCTAGCAGGCTTGAGCATGGAGTACAGTATACAGTGCGCTCTTGATGTCCCTTCACAACTTTCATTTCCAGCATCCTCAAAGAAGGTGCCGCTGCTGCTTTTTGGGCCTTTGAGGGAAAGGTGATCTCCCCGGTGTGGAGAGGCTGTTATATTTTGTCGGTTGGCGGTTGGAGAGAAAAATGGCACACCTCCTCTCTCTCCGACTTGTCTTCACAAGTCTTGTCAAAAAATGAGAAATAAAAAAATATATCTATATAAATAAATAAATAAATAAAAAAGGAAAGGGGGGGGGGGGATGTTTCATGTCTCCTGTCTTTTCCTGCCAAGAGCAAAAAGGAGGGCAAAAGAGAGCTGGGATAGATACAGTGACATACCAAGGGAGGATGTGGCTGGGATGAAAGCACGTCATTTTGTAAGGGATGATCATGGAACTGCCCCCCTCCCCTTCCCCCCCGTTTTTATTTTTTATTTTTATTTTTTTGAAAAAGACTTTGTCAGAGTATGAAGGATATATTGTCTCTGTTTTGCCATTCTCGAAACAGGAAGGAGGCTTTGAAATAGGGCGTGTTTACATGCCAGTCAGATGTGTTCCTCTGATGTAATTGACAAGAAACAGGACTCTCTTAGTGATCGCTGGAGAAGTTAAGATCAGTCACCATTATTCAACTATATATATAGAGAGAGATAGATATGTTAGTTAATCTATTTTTGTGCGTGCTTGCCATAAGTTAGAATCTGAAATGAGTCTTGACTGTCACAGCTCGGGACATCAGCAGATAACAGAACGTGGATTCTATTCTCTGAAGGGGACGCGTTTGGCATAACGGCTCTCATTCACTGCGGCACCCTCTCCATCTTCCGAAGCGCGGCAACAGATGTTCTTTTAAACTCGTTATCTGCAACGCCGCACATGTGAACAGTTTGTACCTCTTTGTTTTGGCCTCGTCCTTCTGCAATAGTTCCACGTTCTAATGCGTCTATTTTGGTCAGCGCAAACACAGAATGCTCAGATAATGCCGCCCCAAATGGTGCGTCGGCAAACTGTGGGAGAGGGTTTCGTTTCGTGGGCTGTTCTTTAAGGGTAGGTGCCACATATATATACACTGATCAGGCATAACATTATGACCACCTTCCTGATATTGTGTAGGTCTCACTTGTGCCTCCAAAACAGTTGGGACTCATCTGAGAATGGACATGGGCCTTCTGAGGGTGTCCTGTGGTGTCTGATAACAGAATGTTGTTAGTGGGGGGCCTTTGGGTCTTATGGGCTGAGGGGATACTTGATCAGTTTGCGATCTAGTGAATTTGGAGGCCAGGTCAACACCTTGTGCTGTTCTTCAAGTTTTTTTGAGTTGTTCCTAAGCTGTTTTTGTGTGATTTGTGTGCCTGTGTCAGGCTGCATGCTCCTGGGGATGGGTGCTGCCATCAAGGAGTGTCATTGCTATGGGGTGGGGGGTGCCTGGTCTGGTCTAGGTGGGTGCTACATGTCTACGTCCACACCAACGAATGCCAGGTCCAAACATTTCCCAGCAGAACACTGAATTATCGGTGTTATTCACTTCGTCGGTGGTCATAATGTTGTGGCTGATCTGTGCATATACGTATATATTTTTTTTTTCATTTCGAGAACAGACACTTGTGTTTTAAGGATGTAGGGGGAAAGAAGAAAGTGTCTACAAGGCATTTCTAGGAACAAAAAATAGAAAAGACAAATATCGGCTACCAGATGCTTCAACAGAAACCAATATGACTTGTAGATGTTTCCCGTAAATAAATTTTTTTTTTTCAAATAAGCAGTACAAATACTACAGTTAAATACGAAATGTACAGGAAACTGTATTCATAATAACCTTTATCCGTCCCGCGCGCTCGTCTGTAAACATCCCATTTACTAAGTAATCCCGGTCAGCCTACAGGGGAGGAATTCCAATTCGGTCCTCTAAATAATGGCGGAAGACACACTTAGCCTCGAGCATTATGTTTATCACGGGAAACATCAAGAGACCGGCATCCCATAATACCGCTCTGCATTCACAGCATGCATCCTCCATCCCCACTGCGGTGGTGATAAATGGCTAACACTGGAGCCGTGCTCACCTCCGAGAACCCTGGCCCTTACCCTTGCGAGTGTCCTGTAAAGCATTCTGTCTGATTACAAACAGCAGCGCCGGTTCACACAGGTGCCGCAAAACACACGACGGAGGAGGAGGAGGAGGAGGAGGAGGAGGAAGAGGAGGAGATTATGGGTCGTGGCTTTTTTTTTTATCCACAAGGAATATTTTGATCATGTGATAAGACGTGAAGTTTATGTGGAGATTATGCTAATCTGTGCGTGTTTGTATAAGGGTGGGGGTAATTTGGGGTTTACTGCGCCGGCCTCCATTGGGCAAAGCAAATGAGAGACGTGGCAAGACGGTGAGTCTGACCGGAGCTTTGTGGGTGAGTCTGCAGGAGGAGGAGATCAATGATGCATAATACAACACAGAAGCATGTAGCCGCATCTCATAGACTAGCTGGGCAGCCAAGGACATCACTCTTCCATTTTAAGTCTCTCCTTTTTTGTCTCCCCCTCTTGTCGGACTTCTTGATTGAGTGGTTAATAGCCACAAGGACAAGGGTTATGCTCTTCATAAAATGCGCCCTAAACTAATCACGACGGCCATACACGCACGCTAAATTAACACGTTTTATCACGGGGGCACGGCGCTGACAAACGTCTCTACTCGAGTGCCAGTTCAGAAAAATGCTCAATTTGTCTTGCATTTAGCGAGAAAGCGTGTAGGCGGAGAGGAGAATAAACACTGAGAAGCATCAAGTAATCCCTGAATGGATATTTTATATTGAAAATAACAACAAAGTGCTGTGTTTGGGGGTCATACTGAGCCTTCAGAGGATAACAACAGAGGAAGCACAGGCAGCAAGGGAAATAAAGTGAATTCTGTGATGTCTGTAGGATCCCTGATTTCCGCTGCTCAGCGAGGAAAAAAAAAAAAACAAAAAAAAAAGAAAACGCTGCGCTGCCAAGTATTGGCTTCAAAATTTTGACTCGCTGTGATGTAGCTGTCATCCTTTCAAAGCAAGTGGATAGCAAGGGGGAATGGGTGCATGTACCATGTCTTTCACTGAGTTTTTCTGAAGTCTGGAGGAAGATGCAGGACTTCTATTTCAATCTGCATGGAAGGAATGCTGAGCTGGGCGTTAATTCAACATGTCACTTCAGGGGCTTTTCTTTTTGAGCTGTTTGACTGGCGATGGCAGATATTCACAACTTGGGGAAAAAGTCAAACAGCGATGCATATATCGAGATGCGAAAACAGTGGAGACGTAGGTCAAAACCAATCTGACTTCGCCTCAAACGCTGGAGAAAATTAGTCATCTTAAAGCAGTGGTTCCCAAACTTTCTCTGCTGGGACGCCCTTTGGTACATAAGAAAATCTTCATGACCCCCCCACCCAAAAAACACATTGTTATTAAAACAAACCTCAACCTTTTGTGAACGAATTAATGTAAACTTTACTGTGTAATTATCTTCAGTGTAACAGGTTTGCGTTTGGGAGCCCATCAAAAACTTGCCACCTCATCGCTAGCAGTGTCCTTTATTGATTCATTCATTCCATCTAGAGGGTGACACAGGAACCAGTTGTCGCTCCCACCCAATCCTGAGCCCACAAAAATACTCCCGTCACGTTCCGATCACATGACTGCCCCCCCCATCCCGCAAAATCCCGACAGAAAGACTCCCAAATCCCGTCCCGCTCCCTATGTTGATATCTAAAGCGCACTCACCGCATTGCAGCATCACTTTTTAATTTAATCTCCGGCTCCGCCCCTTTTCCCGTTGGATTATTTGCTCTATCCCGTCCCTATCACGTTACCAACAGTGAAATTGACTCCCGCAGGAATACCGTGACCCGCATTAGTCCGAAAAAATTGTCACCCTCTAATTTCATCCGCATCCTGCGACCCCCCCCTGCAATGGCTCTGCGTCCCCCCTAGGGGTCGTGCCCCCCACTTTGGTAACCACTGCCTTAAAGGAAGATGGAATTGGCATGTCCAATGTCGTGTCTTTGCATTCACCAAATTGCTGGTGGTAATTTGAATTGCCTTAGCACACCAACGCAAGCGTCCGAGTTGTTTCTGTCGGCACGCCGAGCCATGTACTGTGAATAACTGTAGGTATGTGTTATTTATGAAGGTATTCCTCCACAAAGTCAAAAAAAAAACAAAAAAATCAACTTGTTAAAAAAATGCCTCCGTACAGTCATGTATGGCGCAGTACGCGGGGAATATGGACACTGCAGTTTTAACCAAACTGTCAGAGCCGGGTCTTTTTTTGGACATTCTTCGACGCATCCATCATACACCCATCAGAGTCTTCAAGAATCCGGAACGAGCACCAATTGCACCATCAGTAACCGAGCGTGTGCTGACAACCTGTCCGCCTGAAAGGCTTTTTATTGCCACAGTTTGCCTCCGGGCAGAACATCGCCCATATTCAGTGCACTCTGCTCAGGCTCAGGGTAGGGTACTTCCGGGGGCTTCTAGACTTCCACATTATCTATTTAGTATTGAAAACACACATCTTGGGGAGAAAATAGACACTACAAAGACGTACAATGCTTCCCAAAGCTCCAGTCGCTGTCTGTGTAGCACATCCCTGCGCTTTTGGAGGATAAATAACAGGGCTTTGCTTTCAAGCGCCTTGATTTCCATTTGTGAGGAATGCGATGTATGAAGTGACCTAGAGAGCTTAAAGTCATTGTTGTAGTTTTTTTTTTTTTATAGGATCTGCTGTTGTACGACGGCAGTTGTGATTTCTGCTGCGTTTCATTCATCTCCATTCTTGGGTTTATTCTCTAACCAGGGAGTCTCCTTGTGGAATGTATTGTTGTAAATTCCTGCAAATTAAAGAGCCCCTTGGAGTATATGTTCTTCATCGTCTATTATTAATCTTAGCAAATTAGAAAATAGAGCAATGAACCATTTTAATGACTTTGAATTCAGGTTTTTCTTTGTGCGTGTGACACGACTGGAGCCGCAGCCCACTTGCCATCATTTACGGAGACTCTGAGGGTTTAACACTCACGCAGACGTGCCGTTATCCACTGTTAAACACTGATGGCGTACTTCATTCTTCTATTGACTGCATCTTGTTTGTTGCAGAGTCACGTTCGTTTCTGTAAATCCCACGTTCCTTCTCCTAAATTCATTCCAGAAACTCCCTCATTCCCCCCTCCTTATATCCCACTTATGGGATATTTGTGCAAATTCACATCGATTTCAACAGCTACACGTTGAAATGACAAGCTGGAACGGCCAAGCCTACAACATAGGTCATCTTAAACTGTACAAATGCCTGGCTGCTTATCCCCTTTTAAAGTCTCAGCAATGTGATTTACACAAACAAAAGTGAGAAGGAGAATGATCGAATCCGCTCGCTGCACTCCATCTTCCTCCATCTCCTGCACTAATGTGCGTCTCGGGTGCAAAATGCAATAACAGATTTTGAGCTCAGACACCATAAAAGGTACACCAGAAGGTTATGTAGAAGCCATTACAATTGAATGTACTTCTTTTAATACACACAAAGCACGCTCATATTAAATAAACCCACAGTGCCATCCTGAAAACTTGATTTGTGGAAATCAATGGGATGTTTTTAAATGTACTACGTGATCACGCACACACACACACACACCTTTCCGCTATCTCTTGCTCTTTCTGTCTGCTTTTCCAATCCAATATACTGTCTCCACAGTCTCATCTATATCTGGAGATCAGAAGTACAGATCTCCTCTATATGACTGAAAGCCTTTGAACTGCTCTCCATACAACTGCATTTTTCACTTGCATTCCTTTTCTCAAGTCCTCGGTTATTTATTTCTTTATTTCTCCAGCAGTGAGCGGGATTAGTCAGTAGCTGCAGCCCCGCTATCAGCCCAAGATGTGCTCTTCCATCCTGCTGCTCTGCTCTGATAAAGGAACTGCTCGGCGAGTGACTCAGGTGCACAGAGAGCCTTGTAGAAAACAACATTTCTCTCACAGAAGCACGGTCCTGCATGTCAATGACTGCCAATAAGCCACGGCAATCACAGTATATGCAACATACTGGCCGGCACACACACACACAAAAAAAGATTTTGGATGCCACAGAAGCAGGTTACAAGAGATGCTTTCTACAAACTGATACCTGAAGCTGCCACTTCTTTGCATGTGTTCAAATAAATGTTTATGCAGCCAACCTAATTCACTGCATAGTGCAGAATTGTAAGTGTAGGTTTAAACAGAAGAACCTGATGTTCTATGACGAGACAAAACCCTAATAACTTCCTATGTACATTTGAAGCGATAACTAGTTTATGAATACAGGTTTTTGGCTTCCCGGCGCATTTTGTTCGGTCCCTGAACTTTCTGTGCGTCTAAAAGCAGCCCCCATTCACTTCAGTTGTTCTGGAGACGGCCGGCGTTGCCAGTTTTATTGCCGCGCGGAACAGTATGCAGTCATATAAACACCAGCTTTCAACTGACTGAATAGAAGGTGACAGAGCGGACTGCTGACCCGAATTTGCTCCTGATGAATACGTATTGTGATGTGGAAAAAATAACCCCCGCGTTTTACCCGAGTTTATCCACGGGCTGTATCAATACGTTCGTGTTATTGCAGCGTCCCGTTTTGTTCCTCTTCAGACGGGCTGAATGGGGAAACAGCTTCTCGTCTTCTTTCCAGGTGGCCGTTTATGTGGCAGTGAAATGAAAGTACACCGGACCACAGACATCAGCAAGTTTTAAATTTTACTTCACTTCATCTTTTCCCCACTTTAGTATTATTTAAAATAATTTCTCAACGCCAATAACTTGATTTCACTTACATTGAAGCAACAAAGCACAACTGGAATTTACACATGATATAGAGATAAGCACGATCTAGCAACAGGGAACATTAGGGGAGCAAACCTGTAACTGCTACACCTTCAGACAAGCGAGTTAAGTCAGCAGATATGCACTTGAACGCCGAGAAGCTTGGCCAAATGGTGCGGAAATAATGCGTGTAAAGTACTCTTACTTTTCAGGGAAGCTGAATTCCCCTTCCTCCTGTCTTACTGAGTCTAATTTCTGATAAGTTCAGGCTCTGGCTATAGTCCTGGGCATCTGAAGTGCTCTGAATTACAAATGAGTCAAAGGAACTTCAGCAGCAATCTCCCCTGACTTCCGTAGGAGGTGTGGGAAGACCAACTTACGAGAACCGCCAAAAAAAAATAGACGGATGATATGCTTTTAACAAAAAAAAGAAAAAAATAGGTGAAAGATGGGTCGTAGCACGTTTGATTATACACACTGCGTGTTCCTACTGTTTGAAATGTGCACAAAATGCACCGAGGAGGCCTGTTCCTCTACCACCCTCCCTCCCAACACTCCCTCTTTCCATATGTCTCTCTGTGTTTCTTTCAAACTCAAGAAGCTGGTAGCAAAATGCACTCGCATACGGTAAGCTCACAAAAGACTCCTCATGCCCTGAGAGACACAAAGCCACACAGATAAGACTGGTATAGCAAAGATGCGCTCAAACAAAAAACGCCGTCTTAACGCGCACGCCCAAACACACTTACCGGTACAACAGTTGTGACTGAACTATGCGCCTGAGGGAATATCCTATAAATATGTATTCCATCAAAGTCGTGATTCTATGTACTTATAATAAACTTTGATATAGTACTGAATATCTACTTTTGCTGCATATTTAGTTATTTGGCAAGGGAGCTAAGACTTATACTGTCTTCTGTCCTTAATTCAACAAGCTTTACGTTCAAACCATAGACTGTATGAAGATGGACGGCGGAGCGGCTCCTCAAAGGTGAAGCCAAAGCAAGTACAGCTCCCCCTGGTGGCTGGCTGCTGTATAGGTCATAAGCTCCGCCCCCTTCATGTTAGCAGATGGGACTTGGGCCGAACTAAAACACTAAAGGGCAGTTTTCTAGGGCGGTTTCTGTCATTTTAGGTAGTTAATATGATGTTGATGAATGTTTAATTGTTTGGTTTAATTTTTTGACACTACAGAAACAGGATGTGACGTAATGGCGGCTACCAGTTGCCATGCCAACCGCTTTGTAAAGCAGTCCCACGGGAAATTTTTTAAATAAGTACAGTGGATAATTCAACATTTCAGTTGGCCAAACTGACTCTATTTTCCGGGAAAATAGAGTCAGTTTGACCAATGCAAGGAAGTGGTGACGCATTGTCCATATTTATATACAGTCTATGGTTCAGACTAATACCACATAAGCAAATTAAGCCACATGATGAATCCTTCTTATGTTATCAGCATCTTAAACTGTTTGGAGGTTTTATTGGATCAAAACTAAAAATACTCCACACCATGTCAAATTATTCAGCTGAATAAAAGCTCTTAGAGAACTGTCAGCGTTTCATGCGAAGCCTTGACGTGCCCCTCTCCCTCTCTCTTCCCCTCTCTATCGCTCTCTCTCTCTCTCTTAGTCAGTATGTGCCCGAAAATGTCACATGCCGCATGTTTGAGGTGAATCATTTTTAAATAATGAAAAAAGGGAAAGGGGGAAGAGATGTCCGACCGGGACGATTCAGAACTAAACATGCGAAATGAGGAAAATAAGAAATGACATGGGGACGGTAAACAGTCCATCCGCGTTTTCCCAGAGGATGTCTGCCATACTTTGAAATGCACTTAAAGAGGAAGTAAGGCAATTCAATATCAATCTAAGAGCATTCTAATGGCATTGCTGCTTTGCTGATTATGTCCTGGAAAAATAAATAAAAAAAAGATAAAAGAGAGGCAAAATGACAAAAGGACTAATGGATTATTGATACATTCAGAATCCTCCCAATGATTTTTTCATGGAAAGAACAAAGGTGAAATATTTTCAATTATTTAACTGTTTAACAATGGAGCTAAGTTGGAGAGATTATTTTGTCTGTTATTTTATTCATCCGTTTTATTACTATACATATTCACATGGAATATTGGCTGTCGTTCAGCTTAATGTGACATTTTAATATTATCAGAATATATAAATATTTTCGCCGTGCCTCGGAACCAGTGAAAGACAATGCTTATCTAGTCCATTTATCATTGCGAATTTCACTTGCGGATTGAACTGAGATTTCACTCTAATTGTTATCAGCTACCTGGCGGAAATCCTCTCGGTGGATCTGACACCAGGAAGCAAACAAGCCAGCTCTCTCCGAGTCTTTAGTCTCTCTGTCTCGCTCTGTCTTTAGTTGCGTTTCCATCCGCACTGATCCACATGCTGTCGGACATTTTTGGATGCTAATTGTGTGTCAGTAGTGGAGCCAGGATTTTGGAATTGGATGGCGCCGTGGAACTGAAAGGGCAAGCCGTTAGGCCATAGGCCAGCAGTAAACATGTGTGATTAATATTTTTTTTCACAACATAGCCTATACTGCCAAACAGACTACTGCTTATCTGAATATATTCTGTTGCCAGACACCACAGGACACCCTCAGAAGGCCCATGTCCATTCTCTGATGAGTCACAACTGTTTTAGAGGCACCTACACAATGTGAGGAAGGTGGTCATAATGTTATGCCTATGTCAGTGTGTTGATCCAGCTAATAATTTACTATATCCGCTTTTCTTGTGCACAAAGCCAGTTTGATATCACCATCACAGGTTCAACTGTTTGCATTCAGAGCCAGTAAAATAACAAACAATGCTGTGGATTGCACTGTAAAAATACAAACATTGTACCGCCCATAGCCACTGCAAGCGGGTCGTGGACGACCAGAGGAAAAGATATGGAGCTGAACCCAATTTAAAATGCAAATACACAATCAAAGCATTGTCAAGAGAATGCCATACAGCACCTGCAGGCAACAATATAACCCTGGCTCCAAAGCTATGTGGGCCAATCAGAAGCCTGAAAAAAAAAAGAAAAACTACTGCCAACAATGGTGGGAGTGTTGGATTTTTGTGGACCTCACAATGTAGCGCATTGTGAAGCTAATGTTCCTCATTATAAGAGGGGGTGCACACAGGAAGAGACTAAAGCAGCAAGAGAGCATAGACTTTGATTGAAATTCAGAAAGTTGTAGTGATGTAGGCTGAGTCGGCAGAAACACAGCTGAACACATGTCAGATTTGGGGCGACACGACCTGCACAGACACAGATCAGACATAACATTATGACCACTTTCCTAATATTGAGTAGGTCTCCCTTGTGCCTCCAAAACAGTTGTGGCCTTCTGAGGGTGTCCTGTGGTATCTGGCACCAGAATCTTGTTAGAGGGGCCCTTTGGGTCCTATGGGTTGAGGGTAGGGGCCTCTGTGGATCATGAACTTGGAGGTCAGGTCAACACATTGTGCTGTTCTCCATGTTTTTTAAATTGTTCCTAAGCTGTCTTTGTGTGTGTTCCTGTGTCAGGCTGCATCCTGCTTGGGATGGCTGCCACCATCAAGGAGTGTCATTACTATGGGGTGGGGGTGCCTGGTCTGGTCTAGGTGGGTGCTACATGTCTAAGTAACATCCACATGAATGAATGCCAGGTCCAAAAGTTTCCCAGCAGAACACTGAATTGTCACAAGTTCTGCAACGTTATTTACTTCTCCTGTCAGTGGTTTTAATGTTGTGGCTCTTACCACCCATCTCACCATGCTGACAGAGGGCCTCAGGTGAATCCAGATGACCCCAGCACTGATGATACTTCCCTATCAAACAGAGAGCTGCGTTGGCACCAAGAGCTAGCTCGGCCCATATGCCAGCAATATTTTTACCTTCTGCTTTTTTTTTTTCCACTCTGAAACATTCGGGATGGGGAAATAAACAAGAGGGTTACCTCGGCAACCACGGCCTGGAAAGTTGAATAGGGACCAAGTTTCTACTGCAAAGTGATGGCGTGCCAAGCTAATCGTTTTATTTGTGGGTGGGAGAAAAATCAGAAAAATGGTATATTTATCTGTAAACGTGGCACCGATTAGCATCGGTGCTATTTCAGCCACATCTTCCACTGCACAAAATTACATCATGTAAAGAGAGACTCTGAATATCAAGGCTCCTTAAAGTTACATTTGTTTTCCCATTTTTTCATCTAGGGTTAGGGTTAGGGTTAGGGTTAGACACCTGTTTTCATCCTGACTAAACTTGGCACTTCTTTATTACTTGTATCTGAAATGCTGTTTATGATGGATAGAAAATGAAATAAGTGCTAAAATGATAAAAACTGAATCCTTTAATATGTTGTTTTTGCTGCTGGGGAAGCAAAGTTTGACTTCTAAAGACTTCAGAGTTGATTTGAACTTGATCCATCACACTTAAGACTATGTTCAAACTAAATAAAATGAATTTGGTTTGACATTACATCTTAGGTATATATATATAGAAACATACAATGAGTACTTTACTGATCCGTAAAGTTTCCTGTTTAGTCTGAAAAAGGTAAATTAAAGAAAAAGCATGCACCAGTTTTCCACTGAAAGGAAGTTTTGTGACAAAAAGTGAAATCCGACTTGATTTGCAGAAAAATAATTAAAAAAAAGCACCCAAGACAAAAACAGCCTGCTGTGAAATGTGACATTTCAGACTATGACAGTGATTTTGATGTGGCGGCTTTTCATCCTATCAGATTCATTTATTGCGCCAATACCACGGAAAAATGCTCCCGACGCTTGATGTACAACAATGTGCCTGTGTGTGACAAGGGATGAGCAGCGGGGGGTATATCAGAGAGGGAACCAATCATTACTTATCGAGAGACACTCAAAGTAATTAATGACTTGCACAAACTGTTGCAAGTGGAAAACATTAATGAATAATTTTCGATACATAATCAAGTAATTAGGAAATGAACTCAAGAGTAAATCCAGGAACTACGATAATGAATACTGGTGATTATCAATTTGGAGCCATCTCCCTTATGGCCTCCAGGGACCTGTGCTAGTTTTAGAAGGAGAGAAAGGAGGGAGGTAGTGGCGGTGGGGGGGGAAGAGAGAGGATTTCTGTTCTGACACCACGATAATGTGCCAGTGCCACTCAAAGATCCGGAGTGACACACAGCTGTGGAGAGAATGAATTTCTTCAGTATTCCACGGTTTTCCGTCTAAAGCACTGTCATGTCTGCTCCAGTTCAGTCCATTATATCAAGTGGAATCATCTCTGTGTCGACTAATCTGCAGCCTTGTATGCCGAGCTTTCTCCATTTCTAATGACAAACACGCTGGAAAACTGCGCTAATTATTTATACCGGGTCCTCATTCTGTCAGCGATTCAAGGATGGTTTCAAGTGTCTCGTGAAGACGTCTGATTTTTATGACATGCCGGCGATGGGTTGAGCCGTGCCTGCCTGAACTACCAATTTATTTCCCTGAATAGCCTCTTTTCTTGTTTGTTAGCGACTTAATAGATCCTTTTCTGACTTCAAACGCAGTCTGCATCATTACCACATTTGTGACTTTTTTGATTTAAAGCGGGTGGCGTAATTCAAACGTAGGCTTTGTCCTCAGTGAAGCAGGATCAAGTCATGTTGAGACGGCAGTGTCTTCTATATAAAAGTCAGGAGGTCGCATCAGAAAGAAATACTGCGTCCTCAGCACCTTCCAGCCGTATTTCCTGTCAGGTAGGCCAAAGGAAAAGGTGCAAATGGGTTCCAGAGTATGCAGCAAAGGAGTGGTCTGTATCCAGTTCCCCTTCCAGATGGGGGAAGATGTAAATCTTATCTGGCGCAGCATATTAATTAAGAGTCAGATCTTATGGTAATTCTTGGGAGTTATCTTGAACATGCCGGACTCACTGGTACTCCAGCAGCATTCGCGGAACACATTCATGAAGAAGGAATCAAGTCAGACAAATTGATTGCAGTGTTTAGCTCTTCAGATTAATGCTCTAAATTGGAAGCAACGCCCACCAAAAAAGAAAATCAAATTTTCTTTCTTGACCACTTAAATCACTGCTCATAACACATTTTCCCGCAATTTTACTTAAAACTGATGACATATGAATTCTCAAAATTGTTTAGTTTAACTGTCAAATCTACGAAATGATGCCTGTTTTTTTTCCTATAGATTGGCATTTAGTCCTGCTCTAACTAATATTCCAATCACAAATCAGAAAACACTGCTCATATGGGTCATTTCAAAATGCAGCAATAATGACCTATTTTGCTGCTTAAGTATGAGGACTTGTTGGATAAACGGTACCTTGAGGCGAAATCATTTTTCACACCGGCTACAGATATTAATAAAGGATGATAAGTGGTAGAATAAAAATAGGCGCAAATAGCTCTTGCCTCACGAGGGAACTTCTTAGATAAATAATCTGTAAATATACTCCCCTGAGCGCAAGTTGTTTCCTCGACCTTAAAGCCTCCGCCTAACACATGTCGGGCTCTTATCGGACATGCATTGACTCGTAATGGCTAGAGCAATAAACCCTTAATGAAGATATTTGGGAAATAAAAAAAAAATCTATGACTACAGATTGGCAGTGCTCATCAAAGTACTGCTGGGTACGTTGTTCAAAGCCTTCGTCTGAAACACGGGGAAAACGAAATGGGCTTTAACAGTGAGCTCAGCAAGACTGCCTACAGTAAAAAAAAATGTGTTATGGAGCCCGTTGCGCTCTGAGAGTGACATACAGTAAGTAAGTAATTATTGCTCCTGTTGCTTTGTCATATTGTTGCCGTGGCCTACTAGCACCTTTGAGAAATAACAAATGGGTTGGTGGACAGAAAACAGACACAGCGACAATGTTAACATGCCCTTCTCGTGCACTCACTCCGGCCTTTGGTCAGGAACAGGGACTGGACGAAGAGGCAGAAAAAGCATTTATCGCTCTCTGTCTTATACACCAGATGAAATGGCTTAACCCTGGTACCCTGTTTTATAACAGTAACGCTGTTACCATTAAGGGACAGAAGTGTCCGCTTTAAGAAAAAAAAAAATAGTTTTTTATTTTTTTTTAACATTAGTCCTGGTCACAAATACCAAATATCCATTAATTTCAGAACTGTATCCCTTTATATGCCGTTGTTGGACTTTTTTCTTAAAAACAAAACATAAAAAAATTGAATTTTATTAATATTCTGAATGCAATGAGGATTTCTTTTTTCTTGGGGGGATTAATACAGATTTGCCTCCTCTTTGATGGTGACTCCGGACTCAACAGGGAATAGCACTAGCATATCATAACAAAATATTGGTGAAATGAATGAGTTTCATGGCAGATAACGTGCCCCATTCACTCCCACTATATGAATATAGTACATGGGGCACAGAGGGACTAAAAATGACACCAAAGTTACATGGGTGAGTAAACAATCGTATTACATGCCAGAAATAAGGTCATGGTTGTAAAAAATTGTAATTCCCCTTTAAGATCTGATCACAAGTACCAAATATGTAATTAATTTGAGAACTGTAACGCCTCAAACGTCAGTGTTTGCGATAGCATCACAAATACAAACCAGCAGCTTGATATAGAGGCACTAAATCTGAGCTGAACTTCAAATTTATATTACTTTATCACACTTTATAACTTGTGCTTGCTTTGGTTCATTTTACCTTTACTGTTTAGTCACGATTATAGCCACATATCATAATTACTTCTGTCTATAACCATTGAGCTGACCTCAGTGATTGAATTCATCGATGGCCATTACGATGTGTGCGCCATCATATATATTCTAGAATCAATCCCCTCATTCCATTGTTTTTGTTTTCCTCTGTTTTACATCTCTATGGATTTTCCATTTAATTTGGGTCAGCATTGTGAAGAAGACAGGGTATTGATTTCTGTCCACGGGGGCTTACGAGAACTACGTTAAGCTTGTCTTCTTGAGGCTTCACAGCAGGTTGTGACAGCACACAGAATACAGCCCTAAAGCTCAGAGCAAATCCAATGCTAAACTCAAAGGCACCTGATGCCTCCCACCTGAGCTCAGGTAGGAAGTTCACGTATACACTTCTCTCAAGAGGAAAAGATGGCAATGGAAAATCTCTCACTGCTGAGCACATGCGGGTGTATCTAAACATGGAAGCCGTAGGAGGATCTTGTTTAGCAGCGTTGGGACGCGGCATCCCAGACACAGCAGAGGTCAGGACGCTGACGAGCTGAAGTTGTTTGTTGATTCAAAAGTGGCGTTAATTGTCCACTGCCGCTGATCTCGAAAATGACCCGTGCAGTCAACCTAGCTCTTCAAATCCCGAACTCAGGAATACGTGTTCACGTAGACAAGTGAAGAACAAGAGGGAGAGAAACACAAGTGGAGGCCGAATTTATGGGAAAGATGAGAACTTTCACACATTATGCAAAGCAGCTCTACTTTTAACAAGTTCTTCGAGTGGAGATCCACAACAGTGTTGTAGTAGTCAGTGACCGGATACAAGTGAATTCATCTCAGCTTTTTGTTAGGAAGCAGCAAATTGCATTATGTTGTAGACACACTGCCATTTGCTTTTAATAAGTCTTACTCTAAATATAGCTTACAGTATCTTGCTGTGCCATGATAACTGACACCACCATTGCCTGTCTCGCCTTCTCCTTGATGCAGTAAGTGTGTATAATATAGAATAAAGGGGCTAAACAATGTCAGTTTAGCATTAGACAGATAAATCCATGAGACAGAAATGAAAATATCAGTATGACAGACTTGTGCCTGGCTCGTGTGAAGTGTTTTTAGCATGATTCACTACAAGAAAGCCATGGCTTGCAACAGCTAGCTCAACAATTACTCAACAATCCAAAAATGTACTATATACACTAAACCAAATCAAGCCACTAAACACTAGACTTAATTGATCTCACCATCCCATGAACTGTGACGACCAGTTTGTCAGGTCAACTAGCAAGCTCATCCCAGTTTACCAGTTTTCCCAATATTCACAGTGTCACTATTTTATGAATGAAACAATATGTCTTAAAAATGTAAAGGTGCAAAGGAGTCTCAATAAAAAACTAAAAAGCAAGACTGTTTTGCAAATCTTGAATTGGGTTTTAATTGAGGGACAGGATCAGACTTGTGTGGAGAAGCTAGCTGAAGACCGTTTAAAGGCAGACCCCAAGGAAAAATGGTTGGGAACCACAGACGAGAAATGGAAAGTAAAAGTATTCATAATTATGTTTCAATTAGTGTTACTGAGAATTAGCCCTTTGTATCTATATAACCTGGAGGACATGGATCTTCTTTCATAGATTTGTGTAACTATGTTTCTGCAACAGAAGAGACAGCCCAACTACTGGCCCAAGAGAAAGATTTTCACTTTTTTTTACGCTGACACACAGAGAAGTTGGATGTAGGGAAGGGTTATTTAGTTGGTTGCAATCTACAACCTTACAGCTAGGTGTCACTAGGTCCTTCATTGTGGTCCTTTAAAAATAGAGAAAGGGGTGTGTAATATTAGCAATTACGTGTGTAATATAATTCAATTACGTACCGATATTGAATTTTATATTTGGAGAGCCGAAGCGCAAGTGAGCTGTTGTTGTAATTTTGGATTCACATCAACAGTGTGAAATGTGTCAATGTTTGTACTAAAATGCAAAACAGGCAAACAGAAACACCACGCGGGAAATGGCAGATAAAAATATTACCATAAGTGGTTTGCCGGTGTTGGAAAATACCAGGAGGATTTCGATTGGTAGTCTTGCCTGGCTAATTGGGTCAACTATCACTGCACGGCGGAGAAGAACTGAACGGGGCGAGAGTTTATGAATGAACGGCGGGCACGGGCTGGAGGTCATTTGGACGGCTGAGGAGAGGATAAAATGGAGGGAAAACTGTGAAACGAGCATGCATGCGCAGCCGCGGTGCCTAATCCGTTGCTGTGAATGAGCAACGGAAAACACTGGGAAAAATCGGACTCTTCGTTTTGTTTGATGCTCTAAGTAGCCATGGGATAATTGTCAGCGGGCGCCGCCTGGGTGATCCCAATTCCATTCCTACTGATAAAAACCATTACTGTCCAAACACACAACCACGCGCACATTACATGCAAACAACAAAGATCCACAAGGATAATGGAAAAGACAGGCTCTGTATCAAAATAATAGCCACGGGGTCGGTGTTTTTCCCCCTTTTTAGTTCACTTTTGGCTCATATGCATCATTTCTATGCGTTCCTATATATCAGCGTTGAGGCACAAGCTAACATAATAGCCGTATTATTTATTTCGGAATAATCAATAAGCCATGGCACCCTCTGCGGGCATATTTTTTTCTTC
Source organism: Planiliza haematocheilus (assembly GCA_005024645.1). Taxonomy (NCBI): domain Eukaryota; kingdom Metazoa; phylum Chordata; class Actinopteri; order Mugiliformes; family Mugilidae; genus Planiliza; species Planiliza haematocheilus. The sequence continues at coordinate 688,522 of SRSE01001068.1, forward strand.
TGGAAAAGTGACTGCCAGGATTTATTTTTCTGAAGATACTGTGAAGCAAATAATCCTCTGTCCAGTGATAAACACTCCTGACACATCAGTCTGAGAGCTTGGCAATCGAAAATGATTTGTTTGTGTATATCCCGAGAATTACGGGCGCAGAATTAAGCCAACCTCTCCGACGTTGCCAAAAAAAAAAAAAAAGGCGATGAGTGTCACCGTCTCTCCTATTGACTCGCCGCTTCACTTTGTTCGAGCACTCACCCTCGACTAACAACTTGTGCTTTTCGGGCGTCATTTATTCATTTATTTCTTTGTCATGTGTTGTATTAGAGGAATATTTCACTGCACGTGGTAAAAATAATCTCCATAACCCTCAAGGTGCCGGAATCGGGGCACTTTGTCATTCTCCCAGACTGATATTGCGCTACCGCTCCATTGACGTGTGCCATTAATTTTTCAAGCAAGGTCAAACTCTGTCTCCGGTGGTTTTTGCGCGTGTCCTGGATCCGCGGCACCTTTGATACAAATAGCGTTTAACAAGCCGGCTGTGCAGGACGCGGACTCATAACGTAATTTTTGTCTTTCATAGCTGTTTTTAACTTAATGTCCTCTGCTGCTCTTCAGATATTGCTCTCCGCTTGCCTTTCGCCCAACACTTGGCGCTATTGATCCACGCCGTGGCACCCCTCTCTTAGTGTCAGCTCTGAGCTCGGGATCATCGCCCTCTCGGGTTTCTCTCCTGTGTTTACCAACACGCCTCGGCTGGAAGTGAACACACATGCACAACAAAACACACACGTGCCGACACACGCGCGCACACACACAAATGTCCATCTTTTTCTTCTCTGTCCTGTAAGAGGTTTAACTTTTTATTGGCTTCTTAGCCTTTTCTACTCAGGGGAACAAGGTCAAGCCTCGTCAAATTTAACCTCAACATCCGCCTCGGATTAAAGGTCACGACTTCATCCTTCACATCTTTCTTGACCTCTGGTATTACCATGTCATAATACATCAGGATTAATGCCTGGCCTTACCTCTGGACTTTCTTATCTTATACCACACAAGCCCTATTTCATTTATAGGATCCCCATTGCCTGTTCTACTCTTTAATGTGAGTGTGTGTGCGAGCGCAGTGTCCTGTATTCCTCAAATCAACCCTGCACTTGGCGGGCAGCTCAATCTCAATATCATGTTATCGGACTCAGGGGCCAAGGATATAAATACCACGCACCATAACTCTCTCCTGTTCAATAACCATTATATGCTCTACTTTATACATTAGAAGCACCTGATGGGGCAGTAAATTCACAGCTGCAGCTCGGCCATCTCGGAGTGCATCCAGAGGAAAAATGGAACAGAGGAAAGGGTAAAATGGAAAGTGGAAATAAAAAAAAAAAAAAATAAATAATAAAAGATGGGGAAAACAATGTAACGCAGGTGAAGAAATACAGAGGCACGCACAAGATGGAGCAGGTGAACTGTTCAGGTGGTGTCTTTTTTTTTATTGGCTCGTCTTTTTCCACTGTTATAAATTATCTTTTGTATTTCTGTAATAAGCTTTGTACATCCGGTGAATCATGCATTCCGGTTCTTCAACCCTTTCATAGTCCTGCCTGGCGCTCCAGTATGAGATCTGTCTTCTCGCACAAAAGGTTCATGTTCCCCCGTGCCGAGACCGCTTCAACACCCTCGCCGGCATCTGTTCACTTTCCAGGGACAGCAATCAATAGAAACATATTTCCATCCAACTCTGCAGACGTAGTAAAGACCCACGCCGAGCAGAGCATGGAAATGGCAATAAATGTCCATCCTCAAAACTCAAAACACGTCGCGTACAAGTACACACATAAATACACACACGCACACACCATTGTTTACCACATAAGCGTGGCTGGATGCAGCAAAGTGTTCACGCTTCAGTGCACTTTTTCATTTGGAAAGCTGGGGTGGTTACCCACCGAGCGAGAGCTGATTAAGAAAACAGTCCCATTTAATTCCTTTCTCCTCAACGGCCAGCAAGAGAAATGTAATTAAAGCCACTAAATCTCCCATGGGCCCTGCTACCTGCTACACGGCCAACATGACACGTCGTGTAATTCGCCCGACCTACAAAGGAGACGGCAGGGTTTTTGTTTTTTTTCCCCTCTTTTTTTTTGTTTTTTTGCTATGATTGCAGGGTGAGTGGAGGCCTTTTGAAAGAGACAGACAGTGCAAGACAAAGTGAGAAGGTGGCTTGGGGGACCCGTGGTTGCCCTGTCAGACCCCCAAGGAGACTAGACAGACTTCATGTGAATAAGGAAATAACGAACATATTACAAGCACAAACACACTAGAGTTCACAGCCTGAGCGATCCAAGCAAACTGTGAATGCAGAATGTTCACTCATTCATTCATTTTCTGTCACCGCTTGTCCTCTTGAGGGTCGCAGGGGGGCCGGAGCCTATCCCGGCTGTCATTGGGCAGACCCTGGACAGACCAGCCAGTCTGTTACGGGGCTAACACAGAGAGACAAGCAACCACACTCACGCCTACGGCTGATTTAAAATCACCAATAAAGGCTAACGAGCATGTCTTTGGACGCTGGGAGGAAGCCGGAGTACCCGCAGAGAACCCACGCAGACACAGAACATGCAAACTCCACGCAGAAAGCACGCAGTCGGCCGGAGGATTCGTGCTAACCACCACACCGCCGTGCCGTGCGATAAATGATCATTTTAGGGGAAAACAAACAGTCCATTTAATGACGAGTTTGAAACTGATTTAGTAGCACTTTTTTTTTATTAGTAAACAGCAAACAGAGCTGTACAACGTGTCCAAAGACGTCTTACGTTATAATTAGATTGAATAGGATGTCGTGGGTCAGCATTTTCTCGCCAACCTACGCAAGGCATAATAATTGTCTTATTGACTTTGTGGATCGTATGGGACGGTGTAGGCTACTGGTCTGATGACCTTATATAGCAATCACCGAGCAGTTTCTTCAGCGGCTTAACATTAACCGTGCCTTAGTTATAGTAATGCAACGTTATTGTAGACAAATTGGCATGAGGTTTCTCTTAAAATAGGAAATGTAAAATACTTTAATGATCTGAACGTAATTCACTGGGTGGCTGCTTAACTAATAATCAACAGGCAGTAAGGTGCAATGCTACTCTGCAGGAAATCATTCATTTACGCAAATCACCGCTTTCACTTTAAATTACCAAACATTAAAAAGTATTAATCGCTGGCGCATTTTCATCAACTAAGTTGTTTCGTGAGTGATTTTCTCTTCTTTTTCTTTTTTTCCTTTTTCAATTGTTAATGAACAATGTGAGGATTTTAATTATTTATCTCCTCCAGGCATATAAACATACAAATGCTTTTAATGGTGATGTTGTTTTTCCAGAGCCAAACAACAGGAGGCATCATACAATATGCAAAAACTAAATAAAGTCAAAACTATGTAGAATAAAACCTTCAATAATGCCATCAGGATGTCAACCGAAAACAGAAGACGCTTTCTGGCAGCTGGTAACATGAACACTTGCCCAAAACCCAATTTCTTCTTCAAAGTTTTGTCACAGTGTGTCTTAGAGGAAGCTGCTGTGCTCCGTGGGAGCCTATATTCTCGGAAAACAAGACAACCGACATACTTACTAGCTACTCAAAGAAGACGCACTTTATTTCTTTAAGGAACAAGCCATGTTTTCTTTATAAGTATAAAATGAACAAGACCTCGCTGAACCCTCATGCAGTTTAAATCGGCGGTATAATCCGGAGAGGTACCAGCTAAATTTTGCCGGGCCAAGACTTTACACAATGTGAAGATGAGAACATAAAAACACAGTAGAGAGTGCATCCTGTGGCATCTAACCCCCTTCCAAAAAGTACAAAATGTACAAGTGCCAAACCCTTGTAGATTGTTTGAAGACATATTCTTTAGCATTAAATATACACCAAACAGCCACAACATAAAAAAGGAGTATATAACATTGACCATCTTGTGACAATTCAGTGTTCTGCTGGGAAACTTACTTAGTAGGCGTTGATTAAAGTTGACTAATATGTGGTGACAGTCGACTTGACGTCAACTAGTCAATAGTGTCACACATAGCAACACAGTAGAAAGTAATGCTTGGCAACTATGAAATCTAAGCTCTTCACCTGAATACATATTGTAGCGTCTCACACAATGGAAGCAATGAAGGCTTTTCTGCAAAGTAATTGAACATGGGCTACTGTTGTAGTACTGAAAGGATTTGGACCGTTCCTCTGCTAGCGTTAGCAGATGCTTTTTTGGATGAGTGTGCATTGTAGTAGTACTTTTGTTGTATTTTAGGACTGACTTACAAACTCTGCATGTCACGGAAGAATCTCAAGTGAAGTATTTCCGCACACTTGATGAACTGTTGCTAGTTTGCTGCAATGACCCACTGGGCTCATTGGCGTCCATGTTGTTACTGTCACGAGATTGCTGACTAGTCGACTTCCTGCTTAAAGCCTCATGGTGCAACAGTAAAGTCGACTAGTCAACTATTCGGTGCAACCCCTTTTTACTTAGACATGTACCACCCACCTAGACCAGACCATAGCAATGACACTCCTTGATGGCAGCAACCATCCCCAGCAGGATGCAGCCTGACATAGACACACAGCACAAAAGCAGTTTAAGAATAACAAAAAAAAACATGTTAACCTGGCCCTGGCCTCCAAATTTACAATATCCCAAACTGATCAAGTATCTGTGGGATGATCCAGAGAGGCCCATCCCCTCAACTCATAGGACCCAAAGGCCCTACTAACAATATTCTGTTGCCAGATACCACAGGTCACCCTCAGAAGGTCCATGTCCATTCTCTGATGAGTCACAACTGTTTTGGAGGCACAAGGGAGACCTACACACTATTAGGAAGCCATAATGTTATAGCTGATCGGTGTGTCAGAGATGCTGTCATTTGCTCACGTTCAACCCTACAGATCTCATCGGTGGCGAGGCAAACTGTTGCCCTGTGACTTAAAATTATCCCATTTGTTGATAGGATAGAGTACAAAGTAATCTTCTTAGCACCATCACGTAACAAAACAGTTACAAAGACAATGTATTTGTGCTTCCTCAGCCGTTTAGAAAAAAAAAAAAAACAGCAGCACACGGGCCTGCTATGTGACAATCTCTTGCTGCACAGTAGAAAATTTGTGAAGGCAGCATGAAATATCTGTGGCAAGCGCTGCTTTGTTTGCTGGTTTCATTAATTCTTCAGGAGGGTATATCTCAAAAGTGCCAACAAATACAATGGAGAAACATGTGCTCTGGCACCAATCCATGCTTCTAATTGGGAACCTTGGGCTTCAGGAGTGCAGGATGCACCTTCGCTCTGAAAGTCTCCTCCATTATTCATAGAAAATGTAAGAATTATAGAACAAGAACTAGCAGCCCTTCTGCCTAAGCTGGTAGAAAAGAATGAAGTCTGCACGTAGATAAAATGCTTAATAATCTATTTTGCTTCAATAGCATAAACTTAAAATTTCCATAACTTCACCTGCGTACCTTTTCTAAAACAGACCACATACTTTTGAAACAGCGTGAGGAAATTTTTTTGACAGATTCTGCAAGAGGGTTATTAAAGGCTGTGTGGAGCTATATACTGTTATATAGCTCCACTCACACACACACACGTATATATATATATATATTTCTGTATATGCCTGACAAGCATTTAGATCCGCTCAATGACGCATTCTTGTCTTTTGCAATTACCATCCATGTGTAATTTACTCCAGAAATGTCATTAATGGGACTTCAACACATCTAAAAACTCACTGTGATGCAACTGAAACTTGCCATATGCTTGGCTTCTCCCACTCAGAGCTATTTTCATGGTTGACCTACAGATCAGCGCACACTGAAAAAAAAAACAAAGATTATCTATAAATGCTGCAGTTCTACACCCAAACCGATGTGTTAAGCTTTCATAGCCACAAGCAGCGTTGGCCCCGTTGATACTGTCAAAAAAACACAACACTTTGAGACACTTTACTAACATCACACCGACTTGGAAGTGATCACATGAAACCGTAGATCAGAAAGGGGGAGGGGTGGGTAAAATTTACTGGATTTATCCTCAAATGGCCAGCGTTCAAACAACAATCCACTGCCTCGTCATCATTTAAAAGCTTTGTTCAGATCCATGCACAGCTGTTTAACAGCGAAACGCAAACTCTGAAAAAACCCTTAAAGTCTTCCGACCTCTTCAAGCAATACAAGAGCAATTCTAAGTGACTTTTATCCCTACACACCTGCTCATCTCCTGCGAGAATGTTGGAGAATACAAAATCTGAGGATGCTTTACTGCGTTTGATCCTCCATTTATCTCTCACGTGGTAGACCTAACTAGCTCCCAGAGGTAGACGTGAGTTAATACGAAAAGAGGAGAATGTGACCATCCTTCAATAGTCATTAGATATGCTGGCGTCGGTGCGAATGAGTTAAGTAGACGGCACAAGAAAGAAACAATAAGGGGGTGGGAGGAACAAAGGAAGGAGGCCGAATGAAATGGAGGTTAGGGACTGAAAGGAACTATAAGAGAGATGAAAACAATAAACGACATAAAAAGGGTTTAGACTTTGAAAAACAATGAGAAAATAAATGCTTTGAGATGCAGTGAGTTTTGGAGTTGCATGGTGACATTCTGGGATGTGCATGGGAATTAGAGTTAAAAGAAACGGTTTGGACTCGGGTACATTTTTGCATCTGAAAAACATTAGATTATGTTTTGGCTCCAATTTCATTTTTTACTAAAGAAGCATTTTATTTTCATTAAACAATGCAAAAAAGTACCCTCTAAGGGATTTTAAACACAATTTCAAATGACGACATAATGAGTTTAGTTGTAATTAAGTGTACAGGCTGTTTTTTGTTTGTTTTTTTTTTGTTTTTTTATTGGATTACTTCGACAGATGATATAGCAGTTTATGTTATTTAGCAAACAACACTACCAAAAACTTAGCTCCTAATTAATAGCTGAAGAACATTCAGTCTCTGCAGTCTATCGCTAACATTTTGTGAAAACACCTGCGCGCACAACACCAACAGTGGAAAAGCAAGTACCTTAAATAAATACCTTGTAAGAGGAAAAACATGATAACAAAAGATACAGCGATTAAAAAATATACTCAAGATAAAATCCCTTGTCAAGTCCTCGTCTATGACGTGATTATCAAATTAATTACTGTGGAATTCTTCCATGACGTGAACATGATCCTAACGACACAGTGATGCATACAGTATACAGTGCCTAAGGGATTGGAGCTTCTCCTGATGTGAATAATAAACCGCATAATTTGAACCACACACTTCTTGCGACACAATTACGTAACCCGATTCTTCTTGACTGTCAAATATATAAACTGATTAATAACTGAATCTCCAGACAACAGTGTCTACGTGGCCATGTTATCAGTATGTTATCATTTTCAGGAAATATATCTAAGGCCTGATGAAAACAATCACATTTGAGATAAATAGAACGTTGTAGGGTTCAAAATAAGCCCTTTAGCTCTTAGACAGTATAAAGATGCACGGTGGAATAAGTCCTCAAAGATGAACTCAAAGCAAGTAGAGCTCCCCCTAGTGTCTGCTTGCAGTATAGGTCATAAGCTCCACCTTCTCCATGTTAGTGGATGGGACTTGAGACATTTTAGGTACTTAATACTATATGCATATCCAAGTGTCCAGTTTTTCAGGTTTCATTTTATTCATTTATCTGATACAGGAAGTGAAATCATGATCACTAAGTTGCCATACCAACTGCTCCGTCAAGCGGTCCTGTAAGACTGTGAGAGTTACAAAAAATTAAAAAGTAAATAAGTACAGAGTACAATCCAGCTTTTTTTGTAACGTGTGAAAGTAGAGCAGATCACAGTATTAATTAAATGAAAACAGGAGTGAATCTGCCATATCCCTGGGAAAATACTGTTAGTTGGGTCAATGCAAGGAAGTTGTTGTCCATATTTATATACAGTCTATGCTTTAGCTACAGATCTCAGGCTAAGATGTATTATTTACTGTCACCACGTATACCAAGACAAATAGTTTTGGTTGGATCACAGAAACCAAATCATAACCAGAAACCACACCATAGAGTCAAAGGTCCTTGTGTGTTTGATGCAGCTCATAGGCTTATGATGTGCAGCAATATCTTTTTATTAAGACTAAAAATTACAGTTGTATTATTCATGTGGGTGGGCTTGCACTCTGTGACTGCTCAGAGTTCATCAGAGCGACAGCCCGGGGGAAGAAACTGTCCTTGTGCCGGGTGGTTTTGGCGTACAGTGCTCTGTAGCGCCGGCCTGAGGGGAGGAGTCTAAACAGTTTGTGACCAGGGTGTGAGGGGTCTGTGGAGATTTTCCTGGCCCGCTTCCTGACCCGGGACTGGTACAGGTCCTGGATGGAGGGAAGATTGGTACCAATGATCCTCTCTGCAGACCTGACTGTTCTCTGCAGTCTGTCCCTGTCCTGCCTGGTGGAGGATCCAAACCAGACAGTGATGGACGTGGTCAGGACAGACTGGATTATTGCGGTGTAGAAGATGATCAGCAGCTCCTGAGGCAGGTTGAACTTTCTGAGCTGGCGCAGAAAGTACAGCCTCTGCTGGGCCTTCTTCCTCACAGAGTCAATGTGGGCGGTCCACTTCAGGTCCCGTGAAATTGTGGACCCTAGGAACCTGAAAGACTCCACTGTTGGGACTGTCCTGTTGAGGATTGTGAGAGGAGAGGGTGATGGGGGTCTCTTCCTGAAGTCCACTGTCATCTCCACAGTTTTGAGCGGGTTTAGCTCCAGGTGGTTCTGACTACACCAGAGGACTAGCTGTTCCACTTCCCTTCTGTAAGCAGACTCGTCTCCATCCCGGACGAGTCCAATGACGGTGGTGTCGTCTGCAAACTTCAGGAGTTTCACAGAAGGGTCCCTTGAGGTGCAGTCATTGGTGTAAAGGGAGAAGAGCAGTGGGGAGAGAACACATCCTTGGGGGGCGCCAGTGCTGAGGGACCGGGTACTGGAAGTGAAGTTTCCCAGTTTCACCTGCTGCCTCCTGTCAGTCAGGAAACTGGTAATCCACTGACAGGTGGAGGGGGGCACGGTGAGCTGGGACAGTTTATGGTGAAGGAGCTCCGGGACGATGGTGTTGAACGCCGAGCTGAAGTCCACAAATAGGACCCGTGCGTAGGTCCCTGCAGAATCTAGGTGGTCCAGGATGTAGTGGAGAGCCATGTTGATTGCATCATCCACTGACCGGTTTGCTCTGTAGGCAAACTGCAGGGGGTCTAGCAGGGGATCCGTGATGTCCTTCAGATGGGCCAGCACCAGTCGTTCAAAGGATTTCATGACTACAGATGTCAGGGCGACTGGTCTGTAGTCGTTTAATCCTGTGACAGGGGACTTCTTGGGAACCGGGATGATGGTGGAGCGTTTGAGGCAGGAGGGGACCTCGCACAGCTCCAGCGAGTTGTTGAAGATCTGAGTGAAGATGGGAGCCAGCTGGTCAGCACAGACTTTCAGGCAGGACGGAGACACTCCATCGGGTCCCGGGGCCTTCCTAATCCTCTGTCTCTGAAAGAGCTGACGCACATCCTGTTCGCAGATCCTCAGCGCAGGCAGGGGGTTGGGTGTGGTTTGTGGTGTTGCTAGACCTTTTGTGATGGAGATGGTGGGGGAAGTGAAAGGTGTGAAAGTCAATCTACTATTATTTACTAGTCCATTAAAATAGTAAATTGCATTTTTTTTTTTTTAGATAATGTAGGTATCATTGAGCACCACTTGGGTGTTGATCACTAGATCAGCTGTATTGATGGGAGTAGTTGAGTGATCGCCTCTTTCATCTCTTTGTGGCTAGTAGAGTTTGACAGCAACGGTGATACACTGTATAAGGTTCCCATTATTGATGTCTATGTGGTTGGGTGGCAAGGAGTTTTTGCTGATGCTTTCTTGGCATCTACAGCCAAGTTGCAGCCTGTGGTGATGTTTAAGCCGATTACAGACGTAAATTTGTGGTGTCACACTGCCGTGGTGCTACTGTGTCAAAACACTGAATGCAAACCTTTATGCAGTGGGGTTGGTTAGACTCATCATCTTGTTTTCAACCAACACCAGCGGGCTTTCCTTTCCGGATTAATTTTGTCGTTTTTGTTTGCCCATGCACAGCTTTTCTCTCACGCTGTCGTCCGCCGCTCTCACTGGGTTTATTTTCCTTACTGTCAGTTTCTGCTGCTGTACATCGCATGGTGTAAGTGCGATGTCATGCGTTGTGGAGGGAGAAAGTAGATTTAGTGCTAGTTTTGTTGCAGCTGATGTCTCTAATGAGAATGAATCTGTATAGTTGTCCATCAAAAATGAGAACATATTGAGGTATGAACAGAGATTGACAATTTGAAAAGTGGTTTGATTGAGCAATGACCTCTTCTTTTGAGCTGTGATACAAAATAATGTGCTGTGTTTTCCGTTTTCGTAGGATTTTGTCAATATGGAACTGATCTTTACATTTCAATAATGCCTTTTGCATAAACCAGTAATGATTACCTTTCTTGCTAAGTATAAGTCATTTGCAGTTCATTATTGCCTATACTGACAGCTTTTCATGGAGGACTTGATTTCGACACAACAGCAGTGATGTTTTCACACTACACCTCTGCTCCAGTGCTTACCAACCAACCTGCGCTGTTTATTCTGTGAATTAACTACAACTCTACTGTGTGACTCTCTCCTGTTTGAGTGCTGCAGTGCATTCACTGTTGAGTTCCACCCTGTCAACATAACATTATTTACTGACATTAGAAAATAGATTTTTGCCATATGTAAAAAGAATAAATTCAGAATTGTTCGTGATGAGAACAGACGTAAAAGAAATGCCTATATTCTCTAAATGCAGGGAATTTATATTTAAAATTTATGTTTAAAGGATGGGAAGAAATAGTGTCACACCACCATTTGTGGCTAGTGTGTTTTCCCGTTTGAAATCTGGTTTTGGTGGTATCAATCAGTGGCGACTGGGAGTGGATGGAGCCAGTGAGCGTACATGGATTTTCGCACACTCTGACTCACAAACCCGATTCTCTTTGGTGGGTGACTCATATAAACTCGAGTCAGTAAAAAGATTTAAGTTTCCCATCACTGCACTGCAGCCCCTTCACTCTTTCACAAGCTAACTATTTCACAGTCTGAAAACCAGCACAGAGAGCAGACCATAGCGGCGGGTTTACCATTCCCGTTTGTGTGTGTGCTCTTGTATAGCTACCTTTCTGAGGACCAGTTCTTTACTGTTGAAGTGAGGACATCTGTGCCAATTGAGGACATTTGGGCCAGTCCTCAATTCTTTGCGAGGCTATTTGAAAGTTAACATTTGGTTTTAGGGTAAACGTTACAGTAAGGTTATGGTTAGGATTAGTGTAACGTTAAGACTAGGCACTTAGTTAAGATGGTAAGAGTAAGGGGTTTCTCCATGAATGTACTTATAAAGATAACTACACAAATGTGCGTGTTCTTGTTCAGCTATCTTTCTGACGAGCAGTTTGAGTTTTGCACCTTTCGTAGTGAGGACATCTTTGCAAAGTGAGGACATTTTGGCAGGTCCTCACTCCTTTACAAGACTATTTGTGGGCTTCAGCTCAGTTCTAAGGTAATGGTTACAATTGGGTTATGGTTAGGATTATGGCGAGGGTTCAGGTTAAACACTTCATTGAGATGGTTAGGGTGGGGAGCTAGGGAATGTGTTATATCAATGAACGTCCTCACAAAGACAGCCATGCAAACATGGGTGTGTGTTCTTGTACAGCTATCTTTGCAGGGACCAGTTTGAGTTTTACACCTTTCGTAGTGAGGACATCTATGCAAAGTGAGGACGTTTTGGCCGGTCCTCATTTCTTCATGAGACTATTTGAGGGCTACAGCTTGGTTTAAAGGTAATGGTTACAACTGGGTTATGGTTAGGATTATGGTAAGGGTTAGCGTTAAACACTTCATTGAGATGGTTAGAATGAGGGGCTAGGGAATGTGAGTGTCAATGAACGTCCTCACAAAGACAGCCATGCAAACATGGGTGTGTGTGTGTAAGAGAGAGCAAACGAGAGAGTCATCATCCACACAGGGGGTAAGAAAGTGCATCTGTTACTGGCTGCAGAAAGACAGCCTTGGTATCGTTTCAAATTTTTGTGTAACACTTGACGTTGCTTTTTTTGTCCCTTGTATTTAAATTAATTAAAAAAATATTTGTATGACAATTTTACTATAGTAACATACATCTTCATAACTGGAAAGCTACAACTATAAATTCACTAAATACTCAGTAATGACTGAAGACAAACAACAGCAGATTGATTTGTTGTCCACATGACACATAGTGATTCAAATTACATTTATTTATTTTATTTATTTATTAGTGACCACAACTAAACATAAATAAAAATGAAAAAAAAAAGAGGGGGGTTTGTGTTCAAACTTCATAAATTGATTTCTCACCCCCTGGGTGGTTTGTAATGAGAATTACGAGGCATGAAAGAAAAGCAATCTTTCAACACTTAAAAAAGTTACATGAGGTAAGTGCTTCAATTTGTTTTTCTTTTTTTTATTATTATTTTACCCAATACCTTAATCTACCTGAATCCACTTTCCTCAAGGTTCAAAAGATGAATGAGTCAATATGAGTGGGGATGGTTTCGATTTTAGCATTACACCGAAATGAAGGCCTCGTTGACAGAATGCTTGATAACTTGAGGGATGAAAAATAAAGAAAAGCTATTTATAAGATTCTCATTTGGTGCAATTTTAATAGTTACAACTTGTATTAAGTCTTGAATTATAAAAAAACAAAAAACATCTTGACTTGTTGCAACACATTATGATGACTTTTAGTGGAACAAAAGTGAAAGCAGTGGTTTGAATAGCATGACTGCTTTCTTTCCAACCTTTTAGTTCAATTCTTTTTTTATATTTTTTTTTATATTCAAAATTATCTTTAGACTCTTTACAGAAGCCAGAGTCTGAGACCCCCAGAGCAAGCACTTATAAAACACTCATAAAACTAAAATCTTGAGTGAGTCACGTTTGTCTGATGTTTATAATTCTGTAATGGCTACTCTATGAAACATCTTAAGAGACAATATTTGCTTGATGTTCTTAGTGCCACAAGCAAGATTTAAGAACATGCCACTAGTAGGCACATTAGGTCTTATGTTTATTGGACTGGGTAAGAGTGGGTTGTTATGTATCAAAACGAGTATCTTTTGTAGTAGCATTTGTAGTAGCAGATTGTAATCATTCAACAAAAATATAAAAGAATAAATCTGATAAACCAAATTTCAAAGGCACCATTTGAGGTGGTAGGGCTGCAATTACAGGTCACGGTAATGAACGATGTTCCCCCATTTGCAATTTTGGAATGTATCATAACTTTTGGACTTCATTTACATTTTTTTCTGGTTGTTTGCTAGCCAGCCCCTTGGAGTAACCACAGAGTCTGCTGCGTTTCAGACAAAGAACTCTACAAAGACTCCTTATATCAAGTGGTAATTGCTAGTTTGGCAATGTAATTTTGCACATTGTGAGCAGTTGATTTATGGCCATATAGAAGTATAAAACTCAGTGAAGTAATTTTCTATTCAGTTTACTCTCTAGTTTGAGTAAGGAGCCTTTTTCAGATAAATACAGATGTATTTTTTTGTTTTTTTTAAATGGCACAAGACCTTCATTTTAAATCCTGCTTAAACCTATGACAATTAGTGAATTAATATTTCTAATCAGGTATACTTTTGTGATTAACTGAAACATTCGTTAAAAGCTAAATGTGGGGCCTTCATTCATAGATTTTGTGTTTAAATGTGTATTTGTTAAACAAATTAACGGTTATTGTTTAGTGGTAGGTCAACCAAAGTTATCTACAAATAAATATTAAATAAATGAATCTGCACAGGGTGGTGCCGAGGTGTGATGCTTAGCACTGATGCCTCTTAGCAAGAAGGTTCTCTCCAGGTACTCCAGCTTCCTCTCACCGTCCAAAGACTTGCCCGTTAGGTTCATAGGTGATTCTAAACTGGCCGTAGGTGTGCATGTCTGTCTGTGTTAGCCCTGTGGCAGACTGGCCCACCCCTTCCCCGTGACCTGGTGGGGGAGGTGTGGTTACAGAAAATGAATGAATAAGTGAATAAATTAGCCATCAGGTTGTGGGCAACCATAAACAGCAATTAAACATTACATGATAGATAACATTTTTCTGTAGTAGATATTAACAAATGTAAAGACTTTGGATAAGAAACCTACTTTGGTCACCATAATATAAAGTGAATGGTAAGTGAGAAAACTGTGTCTTAAAAAATATGAGAAGTAGTGGATGTGAGGTTTCAAAAGGCTGCTCTTTGGATTAGCAACAACTCTGCCTGAGGGTCTGAAGCCATAGGCTGGGGCACTCTGGCCAAAAAAGTCTGTAATTTTCTGTAGCTTGAGGCCACATCTAGCCGTGTTGGATTTTTATCCTGTGCATGTAAGAAGCATTTGAAGTGTCCAGTGATGCAACATGCTGGATGGAAGGATGAAATGATTATAGAATTAAGATGAAAACTTGTCAATTTGTTTCATTGCAGATAACCATCTTAGCACGGTGAGGGTCCGTTAACACAAACATGTGCAATTACTATTTTTTTTACTCACAAAAAAGTTTGTGCATTGTTTAAAATGTTTCACCCCTGTTCTTTACTTTCTGCCCTTTTTTTTTGTAACTAATGCGCCGCCATACATCACTGCCACCAGACCACTGTCGAATGTAAATGTGTGCCTGTTCTGGTGAAATGCGAGACTCTGCATGGGGACCTACTCTTTAAACCACAGCTACTTGCAGAAGGGAAATGTCCCTTAGAGCTGCGCTATTTAACGTTTTCATATTAATGATTGATCATGTAACTGTGGGAAAGGGCTGGCCTGTAGTGACAAACCCCCCTGAGAGCCAACTCTGCACTTCCCCTCAGTTCTTCAGAGAGTTTGGTGCCTTTTAACGCCTTGTTTGTATTTTTCCAGCAAACATCTACCTTTAAAAAGTGTTATTATTTCTAACGCGCTAGGTCATTGTAAGGACAACATCCATTTCATTGACTTAAAACATGCATAAAGGTATAGATGAGGTGCGCTACGCCTCCTCTTTTGTTTGTCTTATTATCTGTTCATGTTGGACAGCCACAAGAAATCAGTTTGTGCATGGTTAAGACTGAAACATTGACAATTATTAATGGCTACAATCACACAAATCACATTTATCACTTAACGTCACATGCACCCCACAAACAATATGCCTAAATTAATAAAATATAGCTCTAATCTCGTTTAAAGTGCCCTTTAAAGGGGATTAGTGTGGGATTAAATTAGCTGTAAGGCATTATAATGTTGAAAAAAGTGATGTAGCTTGTCTGAAAGGAATGATAGCCATACTGTGTGGTCTGTTTAGGCCTGAGTTGTGGATAGGCGTTTTATTAAATATGCACATGTACTGTAAAGGCCTAACTTAACTGCACTCAACATTTAGAATTCATGAGCGAGATTAAGGAAACACTTCCACTTTTATGAGAAATGTGATAGTGCTAAACGGACATCTGACACTTTTCATTTCATTTTATATGCCTTGTTATAGTCTTTTATACTTCGGTGATGCGTAATGAAATTTCAAACTGAAGAGTCTTTTTTAATGAACGTATAAAACGTACCCCGGGAGACCACATCCACTTTGGCAAGTTGAGATGTTAACCCAGAGCAGACAGCACTTAATAATTATTATTTTTTTTTACTGTATTTGATCAAACTGCATGGTTGATTGGCCTTGAAATGTTTTTAATTGATGACTAACATGACACTTGCGCTGTGAGCGGGAAAACACAATATGCTGCACATCCAGTTGTCTCACATTGCAGATGGTAGGAATACAGACAAAGGATAGAAAGAAAAAAAATCTTGCAGTTTACTCACGTTCTTTACTAAAGTTTCGGTCGACACAGACTTCACACAGACTATAGAAGGATGGCCTGCCTGTGTGGACCAGAATATCACTCAATAACTCACTCGGACGATGCAAGAGTGTAATTTCGGCATCGTATGATCACACGTACGACAGTCAACCGCAACTTTAAAACCACTGACAGGAGAAGTGAACAACATTGACCATCTTGTGACAATACAAGATTCTGCTGAGAAACTCTTGGACCTGGCATTCGTGGATGTTACTTAGACATGTAGCACCCACCTAGACCAGACCAGACACCCCCACTCCTAGTGACTCCTTGATGGCAGCAGCCAGGATACACACACAAAAACAGTTTACTAACGTTGATTGATTCATTTTCTGTAACCGAAGGGGGCTGGAGCCTATCCAATCCAGATACAGAAAGCCCCCAATCAGCCGGTGGGTTCGAACCCAGAACCTTCTGGCCTAACTTAACCACCGCACCACACCACCCCATACTAAAGCTGCTCCGGTTTGCTGAATAACATCACAAGGTGTTGACCTGGCCTCCAAATTCACTAGATCCCAGACTGATCAAGTATCTGTAGGATGATCCCCAAAGTCCCCTCCCCTCAACCCATAGGACCCAAAGGCTAACAACATTCTGTTGCCAGACACCACAAGACACTCTCAGAAGGCTCGTGTCCATTCTCAGATGAGTCGCAGCTGTTTCCGAGGAACAAGAGAGACCTACGTAATATTAGGAAGGTCATAATGTTATGCCTAGTCGGTGTATTAGTGTTGTGACGGGGCAGATGTTTGATTGACACTGATGGCTAATTAACTTCACCAACATCAGCCATATACGTAGAAGGCCGACACTAAAACATCAGCTGCTGTTGGATTCAGCGACTAAATGTTTAATCGCTCACCTTCTTAAGAGTTCCATAACAGCTGTAAACTCTTGTTCCGACTCTGCTTTCATTTTAAAAATAGAATACATTTAAAACCGGTGCTCGGGGAATGTGCACAGAATCACTGATGAGGTGAAATGCCAAACGTCGTAATTAGCGTTAGACTTGTATAGCCACTCGGTGAGATACGAGAATCCGCATATCCATGATGTTCACTTTCTTCAGTGTGAGAATGAGGCAGGCCTTTTCTTTTTTTTCCACAATCCACTTGTAAGGGAAACTTGATTAAACGAAGCAAGGTGCAGAATGGTTCAAGATGATTTATTGCCGCAAAAGTGGACATCACTGCAGTACATAAAGGTAGCTGCCAAACAGAGGCACGCTGTGTATTTAACCGGGCTCCTCCACTTTTGAGCCCTCTGTAGATCACCTAAAAGAGCATTAAGCTCTACATGCAGCAAGCCAGATACATATACTGTGTGTATCGATTGCCTTCCTCTGGTTCTATTAACATTCCTCTGCAAAATTTCAATCACGAACAAGGTCAAATCAGCCGAATTTTACAGTGTGTTCTGCTACACGGCGTCAGAACAGATTAAACTTCACACAAACGTCGTTCCAGATTCTCCAACAAACACAGGAAGGTCTTGTAATTCACGTGCTCTTGTATTCATCATCTCAGTGCTGGTAACTGCAGGCACCCCCCGAACTTGCGTACAACAACACTTCGTATCAGCAATTTATCTGATGTTAAGTTTGAGTAGCGTGGAGCTCATTCTTTCACTCAGATAAAGGAGGAGGCCTTTTCAAACGATGACACAGCTCGCCATCTCTGCTCGTCTTTGATTTTCTTAATGCACGTCCTTACACTGTTTATATCAAAAGCACTTTAGCAGATATAATGGTTTTATTTGTATTTAGAAATGGTCTCGTTTGGCTTCAGAAGGTTAAATGGTCTTCTGCTCAATATCCAGTTTTAATAGAGAATGTGCCTTTTATTCAAGCACATTAAGATTCAACATCAAGGACTTTGCTTAGGTTGCTGCGTTAAAGGTAATTTCCCCACTGTAGGTATTGAAAACAGGAAAAATATATTACTTCAATACTGCAATGTTTTCATCATCCTGTTTCTTTTAAAAGCAGCACATTTAATGTTGTAACTTTATATATTTATATCGTTGAGTTGCCCCGGCACATTGGACAGTCCTTTTAATCCAGCAACATAGAGATTAACACTCAGAAACATTTTTTGACTTTTATTCTTTCTTTTTTTCTGACTCTGCGACAAACTCAAACCAGGCCCACGTGCACACAAAGCTAAATTAAGTTATCCAAGTCTACTAAATGGTATCTTACTTTTTCTTTCTTAAATAAAGAATGACAGAATTGTGCTAATGGCAAATGAAACGGAAAATGTTAATGGATTTTTAGTACACTGTGAAGTGTTTTATTTTTTTTTATTGCCAGGGTGGTCTCTTGAGCCTTTCAGAGTTCTCTCTGGGGTCTTTCCACTGAAGCTCCGCGGTAATGATGGAAAAATCTGTGAAATATGTGTGAATGGATTTACTGTAATAGTAGTGTGTTGTGACAGTTCAGATTTGAGGCCTGTTTTTGTTTGTCGCTTTCCCACTTTTCCACCCGCCAGAGGTCCTCAATCTGTCGCCATCTGTGCCCACTTACCTGTCGGCCACACCCACTTCACCTGCTGCCAGTTCCCCAATCAGCTCCTCGGTATATATACGCTTGATCGCCACCTCCACAAGACTGTTTAGTTATCTTGCTTGGTTCCCATGCTGTGGTTTTCTGCGATTGTTTTGTGTTGTTCTTGATAACCTATTGTCTGATTGGCCACAACATTAAAACCATCCTCCACTGACAGGAGAAGAAAATTCCTTCAACCGTCTTGTGACAATACAATGTTCTGCTGGGAAACTTTAGGACCTGGCATTCGTGTGGATGTTACTTAGACGTGTAGCACCCACCTAGATCATGAAGAACCACACAAGGTGTTGACTTGGCCTCCAAATTCCCTAGATCCCAAACTCCCATAGAACCCCAAATCTTCCCCAACTAACAACTTCATGTTGCCAGACACCACAGGACATCTCAGAAGGCCCGTGTCCATTCTCTGATGAGTGTTTTTGGAGGCACAAAACAGGCCTACACAATATTAGGAAGGAAGGTCGTAACATTTGTTAAGAGCTAGATGTGAAAAATGACATGAACTCTGTCTTCCATTGTCTCTACTCAATGCAACCAGTTTCATTTTGGTGTCTTTATGCTAAGCTAACTGGCTGCTGAACCTTTTTCGGCTGCTTGACTGCATTGTTGGGCATCTGTCAATAAAACCCTTAGAGTTTTCTCATCTAGCCACTTTGTCTGAATTTGTCTTTCTCTAACAGCAGACGTAACAAAAGGAGCTGCAGGAGATTTAAGTACTGTAACGGCAGTGGATATTTAAATTGGGGCACTTTCAAAGAATCCAGTAGAGTCGTACAGTCTCTTAATGGTCAGTCGAGGACTCATCGCGGCGTAGAAGACACTCTCCCTCTCTGAGGCTAAAAAGCATCTTTCTTTGCAGAGTGCTTTGACAAATGGACCATCTCCACACAGCCGGATTGATGTCGGTCAGCGGTCTAGATGACTCCATCGGAATTGGCATTGTATATATTTTGTTGAAAACTCCATGCACTACAAAAGCTCTCCACTAATCAACAGAGAGGACATGTCAGTTCAGTTGCTACATCCTCAGCTTTGCCTAGGATGAAAGAATGAGCTCCAGTCACACATTTTTTCCACCCTGTGACCGCCTTGAAAATACTGGTATCGTCCTAATGGTGCATAAATATTAGTTCAAGGGCTCTGATCAGAGAACGGAAGCCGTAATTCACAAACTTAAGTGGATTCACACTGTCCTGACATGTTCCACTTTCTGCCATCAAAGTTTAATAGTGGCACCAAAACTGCACATTTCCCTCAAAAGTCTTCTCTCAAAGTGATTCCAGCCGTGTCATGTTTTTTTTCTTTCTTTCTTCCCCTCTCCGACTGCCAGGAGTGGACGATAAAATGAAATGGCATTGTAATTGGATTTCAGTGTTTTGAATAACATTGACCGACCGATCTCTACAAGATTTTTGAAGTTACATTGGTGGTACTAAAATCCACTTGAACCAGATTAAAGCTGAATTGCTGTGTTTTAAAATAAATCGACCCGGATGAATTCATCAAACGTATGTCCGTTTTCTCTACACTGTGTTCAGTCCGCCTCCGAAGTACGTATTTGTTTTTCAACAGCTGGCATTTTGCACTAAAATAATGAGAACAGAGCGTAGGTTCTTTGCCGTTGCATTTAGAAAGACGGTTTGAAAAATGTCTAAATATAACAAATCAAGCCCTTTTCATTATTTCAAATCCATCACGGGGAAAGGGCTGTGAATTACTCCCAGAGACAGGGATTTCAAGCTTTAATAGCTGCCATATCTAAGATCAAAACACTTATTTTAGTGAACTTTTCAGAGTTGAGAGGTGCAGAACAGCGGCAGGTGTCAAAATTATACGGCAGAGAACCTTAATCAAAGCCTAAAAGCATGGATTGTCTCCTGGAGCCTCCACGGCGATAAGGATCACATCCATCAGTCATCAACAAAGCGCGCTCAAACCCACAAACGTCTGCAAACGATGCAAAGACACAGACAAACCTACGCACAAACAATATGCATCCACACACTATGGCAGGATGCCTGTGTGCATAGCGACTATGCCGATGCACAAACTCACACTTTTATTAATTCCAGATGTATTAGGTTGGTGCCAATGAAGCCCGTATCATTTTTGAAAATCCCACTAGTAAATGATAGTCAGGCAGTAGTCACTGATCCTGTTGAGCCACAGTTTTCACTCACATCATTATAGAGGAGCCTTTTCAGCATCTTTCACAAAACAGAAACGGAGGAATTTGAAGTTCTGGAACTGAACGTTTTTCACCGTTTGAGAAATCCACTATTATATTTCAGGTGTACAACGATGCGGAGAGATCACTTTCTGTGTTTTTAACTATTGTACAAGTGTGATGTTTGAATTGCTGTTAAAAAGAGACATGCGTATTTTGAAAGGGACCGAAAACAATGGCTCACTTTCTGCTGCTTCTTTGTAGAGACGTTGGCTTTGAATAAATGACTATTAGCGCCCAATGAGGCACGAAAATGGTGATTAAGCGTATCACACGCTCTCCCAGAGACGGTAGCTAATGTTCAGCTGAACACGTGACAGTGTGGATCTCTGGGAAGTGAACGGGCATTTGTTGGTAGCAAGTATAAAACTCTGGACTTGAATGTTTAGTCGTTTGAACTTAACAAGTTTGACTGAAGTACAGACACAATCAATTTGTAACTGGGTCACCAATCCCAATGCATTCTGGGATAGGTGGCTATAGCAAGCTGGCACAACTGTCCTCCTGATGCATACTGAATAGAACAGAAGCTAGGCAGTGACTTATCGGGTTTCACAAGAACACACATTGATGAACGCCCATGGTTGAAAAACTTGACCTTGGAGAGAGATTGCCCCTTTAAATGTAAGTCCTATCCCATCCCTAGTGTTAATATTATTGTCTAGCAGTGAACACTGCACATGGGTCAAGGAATTCTAGTGCTGCAAAACTCTCCATACAACTTAACCCCTTAAGGGGGACTGCAGCCAAGATAAGGTATGTATTCCTCCAATGCCAGCTTGTACCTAGGACATATCTAGGAACCTTTTGCAAGCTCTAGTTTCTCGTAGGACTGGCCGGAGTGGGAACTACATCCGGTTAATGAAAGCTAACGAATAAGATGTTCATTTGTAAATTAACATTTTAAAGTTTAGAAGTCCTAAGTGAAAAGCTTGAGCTCTGTTTCAAATTGGATTTTAACAGTCAGTGGTATAGTGTATAGTGTGTAATTTGAATTTGTATTTGGACATATCGATTCTGTAATTTCAATAAATGTTCTACCATTTTTACCATTCATGCCTGTTGTCTAATCTGCGCCATACCTGCCTAAAATTATATCTACAATATGGTTAAGATGCTGTGGACCTACCAAAAACTTCCGTAGTATCTAAAACTTTTTCACAAAAGGCTATATTGAACTACGCCTCCTCGTGAGGTGAGCTCATATTTTTATGTCATGTTTCGCTGTTGGACTAGCGCTCCATTAACATTGTTTTCCCAGAGCATCATCCCTTTCTGCCAGCAAGCATTAGCATCCAGCTATTATTGCATTTCCTCTGCCTTGCGAGCAGCATTGCTGTGGTTCCATGCATGTGTTTAGATTAAGCAGATAATCTAATCAGAATACAATGTGCGAGGATTTATCCGTTTTGACGGCTCAAGGTTAGAACTGCCTCGGTAAGGCTACTCAAGGGTGGCAAGAGGAAAATTACATTTTAAAAGTTCAACCCCCCACCACCACCAACCCCTCCCCTCCCAGGAGAATGGTACTTGAACCGAACACTCAAAGAGATTACTTCAAAGACACTATTCCTTTAGGAAAAACACCATTAACATATTGGAAACAATAACCCCTCCACTATTTGGGTAAACCAAAACAATGCGCAAACCGTACAAAGGCACCATTGTCATGGAAATTATTCAGTGAAATTAAGGTGTTGCCTCCGTGGCACAGAAAATCTACTCTCCCCTCAAGCACGGGGGCTACCGTTCACAGGAGCTGTCAATATATTTGATCCAGCTTTCTTCTTCTCCCTTCTTGACATTGGGGGGAGCGAGTGCGTCTTTACACCGCAATTTTCTGTTTCATAATGAAACTTTAAAAGTTGCAGTGGGTTCCTTTTTAGCATACTTCACAGCCCTGATGGCATGGCTTAGAGGACTATTTCAAAACAAAACAATTTTCCCTTAAAATAGGTCATTGAAGCTGAGAGGGTGCCTATATTATGTTCAAGGATTACCAAGTAAAGGGTATTCACTAAAATCTCAATACCAAACTGGGTCATGACAACATACACTGGGATTAGGAAAATCCATATGAAATACAAATGATTGTGTTGTGAGATTTTCATCTGTATTGAAATAATCATCTTCACTGTAAGGTATTTATACTTCCATTTTATTGCACAATCAAAAAAAAGACGGGGGATGGGTAATCGGCAATTGTTTCGATGTGCAGCCCTTGGAGATCATGATAGGATGCACATTTCTCAGCGCTTTGGGCATCCTGGTCGTCACGTGACTCGAATTCTTTGGTTTGTGTGTGTGAAAGATTGTCAATATTATGACTGGGAAGATTCAAGTCCAGCGCCAGGGCAGCGGTTATGCTGTTTAGTTTAGTTTTGTTATGTAAAATCAAGAAACTCTTCATAAAACCAACTCAAATTAGCCTTTTTTAGGAGGAGTTTTTCACTTATTAACTAAAAATTGTTGTTCCAGCCGGAGAAGAAAGAAATACATTAAAAGTATCGTGAACGCTAACTCTTTTCACCCCATACAAGCACATAGCCTCAAGGACAAAAAATGTGCATGAATCAAAATCCCCGATGTATAATCCTTCAAATAGAAAATCCACTTCAAAGTCTTATTTCATCCATCCAAGACTCATATGCTCATGTCTGCACCACTACAGTCAGGCCCCTCAGGTACTAGTTTTAGGGTCAATGTGCTGATAAAACCAGCTAATGATGCCTTCAAAGACCAGTAGGTCTGTGGAGGCTGACCACAGGAGATTCAACTTTTTTTTTTTTTTCTATTTCAATATTTATAAATATATATGAGACGATTTATTTATTAATTTAACCCCCTTCTCACCTCAGCTTAATTCTTTACCCGCTTCATTTAATATTCATCGCTGAACTCTGTTCGGATTGTGGGCTGATTTTGTTTGGCGGGTCTCGGGAGCCCCGCATCGACCGAGGATTGCTGACAGTTGTGAGCTTGTTTGTGAAGCCATGTATTAATGTGAACATGTAGACAGGAAAGGACCATGAATAAATAGATGTCGTTAGTTGTTGAAATGGCATTCTGTGCTAGGGAAGAAAAAAAACCCCACAAACAATACACTAATCTAATTCCATTTTATAGCCTCAAATTTATTCGTTCCCCTCAGGTAAAGCGCTGATCAGAATCACCACTGATCTTTGACTCGATTTGTTGATAGCCGCCTATGTTGAACATGCTGTCTATTCTATAATTCCTGAGCTAGAAACCAACAATAACACACACAAGCTCTGGGAATACCTGACACTTTCTATCAGTGCATGCCATAATCACTGCAGTGTAGGGGAAAATAATGAACTCCTTCCTCAAATGCTGCTCAGTGGCATGTAGTCTAAATAGCAGGAATTCTAAATAACTGCTTTCGTGAACTCACTATTTACAGTGATGGCGGGGGGTAGTGAGGTGATTTTCAACATGTTGCCTGGAAAAATGAAGAGAAGAGAAAACATGCAATCAATTGACAGGGCAGGAATCTGTTGTATAGACAGCGGGAGGACAAAAACATCTGTTATGTCTCACTAAAGGATTTGACCTGTATTAATGTGAACATGCAGACAGGAAATGATCAGCCACAACATTAAAACCACTGACAGGTGAAGTGAATAACATTGACCATCTTGTGACAATACAACTGTTGGGTAACCTTTGGACCTGGCATTCATGTTGATGTTACTGGTCTGGTCTGGTCTAGGTAGCACCCACCTAGTCCAGACCAGGCACGCCCACCCCATAGCAATGACTCCTTGATGGCAGCAGCCATCCCCAGTAGGATGCAGCCTGACAGAGGCACGCACACAACCGCTTTAGGAACGACTCAAAAAACATGAAGCACAAGGTGTTGAAATGGCCTCCAAATTCACTAGATCCCAAGCTGATCAAGTATCTGTGGGGTGAACCACAGAGCCTGCTCCCCTCAAAGGCTCCTCATTTACAACATTCTGTTGCCAAACACCACAGGACACCCTCAGAAGGCCCATGTCCATTCTCTGATGAGTCACAACTGTTTTGGAGGCACAAGGGAGACCTACACACTATTAGGAAGGTGGTCATAATGTCATGCCTTGTCGGTGAATAAAAAGCAGCAATTCTGCATCAACGAATAAAAATTGAATGTAGCAAAAGTCAAATGCAGTCTATGACTCACATAAGAAATGTTGGTTTTAGTCCAATTTTAGTGTGTTTTTGTAAATCTTTACTGCAGAAGCTGATATAATGTGCTTGTTTTTAAACACTGTACAGTCAACAAGGAAACAAGGGATTCCACAGATGCACACAGGTGAATGAGTCCCATGAGCATTGAAACAGTAATGTGCTCATCTGTCGACCATCCCAAATGAACGCAGCTCAGAAAGTACTGAAATGATCAACTTCATTAGCATAGTTTGCTGAAATTGCGTAACGATCATTAAAGTAAGAGAACAACAGGAACAAAAAACAAGATTGGATTAAGTACTAAATGATGTGAAGAGATCCATTAACTGCGTACACATCTCAGAATTCAATGCTGCTGTCTCAAAGATGCATTTAGTTTAATTTATTAGTGGTGATAACTACATAATACCCACAGCTCCTTCCATTTTCTTAAAAAGACAAGAGCAATTCTGCGGTTAACTAATAATGAACCATCATTCCTGTGGTCACCATTCAAATGGATGAAATATACACTCAGCAAAATAGACCATAATTGTGTGTAAGCACTAGTTGCATGTTCCATCCTGAATGAGCTGCTTAATAGCTAATGGCTGCAACACAATGCTAAATTTTATTACCAGTCATCTCACTGGCATTATTCCTCTGACCGTGGTTTATCTGAAACTAAGGATTGCACCACAATGATGGAGCATCCTTTTTGCGGGCAGAGCTTTATAACTCAGCAGCTTTACAAAAGTACTCGCCCCAGCCTGCTGAAATATGGTGCACTAAACTGAAGTGCTGCTATACTTTGTCAACCTGTAACAACACCGCCCAATAAAAACTTATCTAAAACATTTAAACAGCCATCTTAGTCACAATGACCATTGTTATGGGATATACTGATTTCATGAGCGTCGGCGCCGGAAAACGTTGATGTCTCTTAATTATATTGGCCACCAACACGACCATTGTGTACTGTAACTGTAAATGCTTCATGGACCCAATGAAAAACCTACTGCATATACTGATCAGGCATAACATTATGACCACTGACAGGAGAAGTATATAACATTGACCATCTATTGACAATTCAGTGTTCTGCTGGGAAGCTTTTAGACCTGGCATTTATGCATTACTTAGACATGTAGCACCACCTAGTAGCACCACCTAGTAGCACCACCTAGTCCAGACCAGGCACCCCCACCCCTTAGCAATGACACTCCTTGATGGCAGAAGGATGACAAAGGTACACACACACACAGATTAGGAACAACTCAACAACATAAAGAACAGCACAAGGTGTTGACCTCGCCTCCAGATTCACTAGATCCCACTGATCAAGTATCTGTGGAGTGATCCACAGAGGCCCCTCCCCTCAACCCATAGGACCCAAAGGCTCCCCACCAACGCTATGCTGTTGCCAGACACCACAGGACACCCTCAGAAGGCCCACGTCCATTCTCTGATGAGTCAAAATGGTTTTGGAGGCACAAGGGAGACCTACACAATATTAGGAAGGAAGGTGGTTATAATGTAATGCCTGATCGATGTATGAATATGCTTAATATGTTTGAATTGTAAGTCTACAATCTGCTTAAATCCGCAATAAATCCTCTAGCAATATCCTAAAATGTTTTCTGATTTGTTTTGAAAGCCCAGCAGGTAATTCTGCTGGACGGCCCCGGTCCAGTTTCATGGGTCAACCATCTGAAATTCCTCCAACACACTCTGGACACGTTCCAACACTTCAACCGCACTGCTGGCTTCATGCAGTCACGTTGTACATATCACAGATTTTTTTGCTAGTATCCAGACTTGAACCGCATGAGTTCTCAGTACTGGGCAACATATCAAACGCTGCCACAGTATCTCCTGCCTACGAGGCCGTTTTCTGTCACACCCGACATTTATAGAAAAAAAGGTGAGCTAACGTAACTATCTAGGCGCGGATGAAACTGTAGCGTTGCATTCAGTCGGATATCTTTTGTGTTGCTATCAGAAGGAAAGAGTGAGTTCCAAGATGAGTGATTGCAATCTTTATAAATCTTCCTCCTGATGCTCACTAAAGAAATGTTATCAAACAATTTAGCTTCGCCTTTCAAGCTAAACCCAGATAGTGAGCAGTATTTTAGCGAGCCAACGAGTGAATCCGGCTTCTGTATTACTCACAGCTCTTGCGGTAACACTAGGAGAGCAGTAATGAGAGGCTGCTTCAGTTGAATAGCCGGGGTTTGAAAATTCTAGGTGGATGTCTGAGGAGAGATGGTCTGAAATATTACGTTTGAAATGAAGTAAACACTGCCTCCTCCCCTAACATGACAGACGAGACCAGCATCTGTAGCCGTGGTAACTGCACACATCAAAGACAGTAATGATGAAATGCAAAAACTCATCTGACTAAAATCCAAGAAGAAACAATAACCAAATTAACCACTGAACACCGTTCATCAAGCGCTATTATGTGAAAGTTTAAAGAACAAAAAATAAGTGAAAACTGTTGTTTGGTTGTTACAACATACTGGCTTTGAATACACAAAAATAAGAATCACAGCAGTAGCGAGATTGTTCCTCCAATCCTGTTACTTCATAGTGTATGCCTTTTTTTATGCTTAGTCTTTTTTGTTTTTGATCATGATTTCCCAGGATAAATTGCATGCACCGTATTTCCCAAGGTGCACAGCATGTGGCTGTTGTGGAGTGACAGCGAGTTTAAAGCTGCTAATGTGGCTGACAATGGAAAATCATTTGAGCATTTGAAGGGGGATGACTGGCCCCCGAGAAGAAGTAACATGGCTGGAAGAGATTAGCCGAACACAGCTGGAAGAAACCTTCGTGAAGAGATTGAAGAGTGTTCTGCTATACTGTAAAGTGGATATCTACCCACTGTGAGCTCTGTGTCTGTCCTTTCTAGTGTATAATATATATAATATATAGATGTTATAGGGACATAAACTAATATTCCAATAGCAGAAGAGCTCAACAGTGTAATTGAATGTGCAGAAAATTAATAATTCGAGAGGGAGAAAACATCTGAGGAAGAAAATAAAAGAGGCATCGTCGTTCTGGACACATTGATTTCTGAGTGCTCTCTGGAAAGTGCAGTTCCCAAGCACCACAGCAAGGACAATTACAGCAACTTTACACTGAAACGCTATTAATTACCCAGAGATGAAGCGATCTGAGGCGTTCAGTTTAGATCAGCTTTTAGCCGAGATACTGACCTCATTAAGCGGCATCAGCGTCACCAATCCATATTTATACAGTTTTCTGTTACACATTTTTTATTTGCAGTGGTAAGTTTCAAGTGCCACCAGCGTTTGTTTCACAATGGCTGCCCTTTAAGAGAGAAACTGGAAGTGCTGATTTTACTCTGACTTTATAAAGCCTGTAGAGCAAGATTTTAATATGTGTGTGTCCTGTAGTTAGTAGGGGTTGAACGACTTCGGACTTTTAAAAGTTGACTTTTAAAAGAGTTAATATGTGGTAAAGTTGAGGCAATGTTGACTAGTTGATGTCACACAAAAGTAATGCTTTGCAACAATGAAATCTATGTTCTTGACCTGAACACATTATTGTAGCGTTTCCCACAAAAGAAGCTACGGAGGTTTTTCTGCAAGGTAACTGAAGCTTGAACACGGGCTACTGTCGGCCGTAGCCCACGGCAACACCACAAACACCGTCAGTGTGACACTTCTAATATGCGGCTCTCGCTCTGCAAACTTTCGGCTCCACCGTAGCCGTCTCTGGCACGGTGCGTTAACTGACATCAAGGACAAAAAAACACCAACAATGCCAAACGCAACAATGCAACAATAGAACACAACAGAACCGAACATAAACACATGAGCCAATCAATAGTGCGCTGCAGATACGTAACCGAGATTTATAAAAAAAAAAAAAAAAAATGCGGTTCTACTCTCGTATAGAAGCTAAAGGTGTTTTTAATTGACCCTCATTTGGACCGTTGCTCTGCTAGCGTAAGCAGATGCCTTTTCAGATGAGTGTGAATTGCAGTAGTACATTTGTTACTTACGTAAGTTACGTAACTTACGACTTACGTATTCTGCATGTCAGGGTTGAATGGGCTTCATCTTAAGTGAGGTATTTCCGATGCTAGTTTGCCGCGACGACCCACCAGCTCCTCACCCGTCTTCTAGGAGGCGTCCATGTAATTGTCACATGATCAGCGACTAGTCGACTTCCTGCCTAAAGCGTCACGGCACAGCAGTAAAATCGACTAGTCGGTACAACACCTCATAGGCAGAACTTCACAATACCATTTAGAGAGGTGTACGGATTTTATAGTTTGGAAAAATGAGCACAGATACCAGCTTAAAGTTA
Organism: Planiliza haematocheilus; assembly: GCA_005024645.1. Lineage (NCBI taxonomy): Eukaryota > Metazoa > Chordata > Actinopteri > Mugiliformes > Mugilidae > Planiliza > Planiliza haematocheilus. Next base: position 717,840 of record SRSE01001068.1, read on the forward strand.
TATTCCACCAGCTTCTACTGTAAAATGTAGAAAGAATTACAGAACAAACAATGTGCCACCACATGCCCTTTTTATAGATTCACTATAAACAAATACAGCCCTTTATGTAAATGTTTCTTTTTCATACTGTACTCCTCTGCTGGGCATTTTGTTGTGACAACACCCTGATGTCCTCGGTGCAGTTAGATAGCTAAACAAACAATGAGTATAGGTGGAAAATGAGGTTGAACACACATATTTCCCAAGAGGAAACCCACCGATTCTCTATTTCTTGTTTCCACAGCTCCAATTAACAGCTTTGGTACCAATTAGTAAAATCAAGCCTTCCCTGACAGAAAACCCATGGGGTTATATGTGTCAGGAACCAGTGCTTGAGCTAAAAAAAAAAGTTAGCAAAATAAGCATAGATCTCAGTCAGAAATAATTGGGGCAATGGGGTTAAATGTCTTTGTTCTGCGTGTTTTCATTCCCTTTGGCTTTTATTTTACACATCCAATTATATATAACTAGTGAGACAACTAAATAGGTCCCAGGTACAGTTCAGTTACTTACTTATCCTACATGCACATACATGGATGATTTGAAATGCATGCCCAACTACGACCTATAAAAGAACGGAAAAAACAAAAACTCATGCAGCAGTTTCCCTTCTCTTGTCTCCCAGATTCATTTCTTCTTAAGCGCCCGCTTAGGATAATGAGGTGCGTAGCCGTAGATGTGGCAGGAGTATCAATCTGAACTGTACAGACAACCTACAGGACTTGCCCAAAGCCAACATGTTTATTAGCGTGCCAGGGATAACAAATGACTTAACACGCTTCCCTCTTTAATAACCTTGTACACCTACAAGACAACAATAACAGAGATGCCACACTGAGTGCTCCTTAATTCAATTAAAAAAGCATGGACGATGAGCGTGCCGTGTAAAAGGGAGACCTCCAGGCAGTGATAAACTTCACAGCTTTACACTTCTATGAGAGACGCCAGGAGGACATGTGAAGTTAATCCTGTGCTAAAGGCGAGTCTGATTGGGGGCAAGGGAAGTTTAGTAGTTTAGTAAATTTACACTGATCAACCACAACATTAAAACCACTGACTGGAGAAGTAATTAACATTGACCATCTTGAGACAGTTCAGTGTTCTGCCAGGAAAGCTTTGGTGTGTGTGCGTTACTTAGACCTATAGCACCCACCTCCTCTAGGAACAACTAAAACAAAAACATGAAGAACAAGGTATTGACCTGGCCTCCAAATTCTCTAGATCCCAAACTGATCCAAGTATCTGTGATGATCCACAGAGGCCCCTCCCCTCAAAGTTATACCTGGTCGGTGTATATTGTACATTATCCATTAGTACATTTTGTACTTGTGTGTAAAATGTGGAGCCAAATGAGCCTTCAGTGTCTATAAGGGGAGTTCCTACCACTTTATCCTTCTTTAAAATATTTTTTTGCTCTGGATAGGTTACATTATACTGTATATAAAAGAAAACATATTTGTAGATCAAGAGATTACTGATTAAAACGACTGATAAAGGATATCCTTGGTCATTATTGTGGTGGCCTTGGAAATTCTAATTGAAAACCCTATAGGTTAGCATGTTCTCGAACAGACCGACATAGACGGAGAGACATTTCTATTCATAGACGGATAAAATGTGATGTAGGAAATTACATACAAGTTTACTGAGCTGGTTCAGTTCTGTCTGGTTTAAAAAGCAGAATATGAATATAAATATTTCCAGCAACTCTTAGTGTAGGCTGCCCTCTTAATTGCTTAAAATAATTCAAAACTTTCAGTGTAAAAACAATGATTGAGAGAATATGAGACCCAGACCATCACACCGCTTTGCTCCTCATTGTAAAGCTGTGCGCCCCAGCTGGAAATCAGCAGCACTGGTCAAGCTATTCAGCCTGTGCCTCAGAACCAAAGCCAACATGGCTGCCCTTTTTGCCTTTCGGATGTGTTGCGGTTTACAAAGGACTCATCCGACTGCGCTCTGCGCCCTAGCAACCAAGCACCGGGCAAATCACACGACATCATTACGTTGGTAATGTATATATGGGAAACTATGGGATAAATATAGAAATACAGCTTTCTGCAGATCTGTCAGCGTGCTGTAGTAAAAGCTAAAATGTAATGGCTCGTGTGTCCACTGCGTCCAAAGCCCCGTCCACATGATTGCCATTCGCTGGTCGCCTTGTTTCTTTGTAGATGACAGTTGGTAGCTAGTGGACATTCCAGGCTGAGGTTGCCCAGGCAACCATCGTGTATATTCCCCCCACCATAGTGAAATGAGCAGAACATAAAAACATTGAAGCTAGTGAATGGACGGAGCCGGCCTACGCTTTCAGCAGGGACCGCTAACACACAGGCCTAGTCCGGGTTTTTAGATCAATGCAGTATGTTATGTGTGTTACAAAGAATTGGCTGTCTACATATTTGTATTACCACATAGCTCCATACCTTTATATATAGTTTATGTAATGCTTTTACACACATGTATACTAGTACTTTGCTTTTATTTTATTATCAACCCTTCTGATTCACCCTGTCTCTATGCAATGACGCTACTGGATACCGACTTTACCACGGGATGAATAAAGTGTCTATCAATCAATCAATCAGATGGTGTTTTCTTGTGGTAAATATTTGGAGCACCTTCTGTTTGCATTATACAATATGCCAGTCATCTGTATCAGTTGCTTCCACTGGTCACAGATATCCACATGCAACGCAAAATTCAAGACAGCACGGACTGTGCCATGGGTAACCCTGCCAGAGTATTTATCTGGCATGTGTATGTTATGTATTCTTCATCCTTAATCCAAATTTCCTAAGAGCAAGGGTAAGATCACTGTCCTGTATTATGAGATGAACCACTGACACTTGCTGGTTGCAAGTCTGGAACAGATGTGAGGTAAAGGTCACTGATAATTAGGACGCTAATTGATATGTAACCTCGCTGTCTGTCTGGCTGGCCAACCATCTACCACGTTAATAAAGCTTAACATATACAAACTGGCCTCTCCCGCTTTCTCCCTCTCTCTCTCTGTCGCATGCTACGACAAAAGGCGGCGGCAGGCAAGACTGATGGAGTTACACAATGGCTCTTCACAGCGATGGACATTAGTACATATTTCTCATAATGAGCACAAACAATAGCCATTATGCAGTTTCTGGATTTCTCAACCTTTCCACACATATGCACTTCTGTGTCTATCTTAACGCTCACCCATGTTTTATTCAGAGTGGTGTGTCTGTACCCGAGAACCTGGCCCTCTCACTAATGTTTCTCCTTGTCAGAGACAAAGGGGTTTTAAGACTGGAGGATTTGGCAGGCTCTACCACTTGCAGGCAATATTTCAACCCATCCATCTAGCTGGGATAATAGAGTGTCCTTGCCTTTCAACGCCTAGAGGAGTGACCAGTTATCACAAGCCACCAGCTCAGCTGTTAATAAAACAGGAGATGGGAGGATCAGGTTGAGGAAGAGGATAAAAAGAAGGATGGAGAAAAAGGGTGCACGCTATTTTGTCGGGCGCCCCGCAAAGGTGAAGTTGATCCCGATCAGCGGCCGGTTAAGCAGGCCGGCATGAGTTCTCTTTTAACATCTCGGGCTTTGGTTTCTGTGAGGATAAATTTAGCCCCATCACGACGCACTTCAGACCGCGGAGAGAGGGGCGGAGAAGTGAGGAGAGGGGAGATGAGAAGAATTGGAGTGGAGAGGTGGGGCAGGCGGCGTTAGGCTGATCTAGCTAATGGTCAAACTGACCTTCACAGAAAGTCAAATGCTAAGAAGAGTAAGTAGGGTGTCATGCAAAGCCACTGCAGTTTAATCAAGGCTACTTCCATTATGCCCGACTCCACAACTGCCTTATGATTTCAGGCGAGTCGTTAAAATTTCATTGATTGCCTCAGTATGTGTTGCGCAACTGGAATCATTCATCTAATGTGAGAAAAAGCACAGGCGAGAATGGGCACAGGAGAAGTATTAAAAACAATGAAAAGGAAAACGCGTGCGTGTTTTTGTGTCGATTTGCATTGCTGGGGAAAAAAAAAAGGAGAGAAAGAACCTCAGCCTACTTTTGAGATAGCTTGTGTTATTTAGTAATTGCCGAGTGTAAACAAATTAAGCTTTCCCAGGGCAAAACTTCCTGGCATAACTTCAGCTCTTTTAGCAAATGTGTGCCTTACCTTAACATTAAAATTATTATAGTGTTCCTCATCACAAATAGGGCAGTGGTGCTCAAGGAGCAGAAAGGCTGACAAAGCATAATAATGTATGGAGGCAATATCATTTGGAATCTTAGAAGGGAGCAGAACTGGTTTCATATAAAGCAGAATCGCCGCGGGCCTTTTCTCCTCTATCTGGTTTTTATCACATCTTTCCACTTTGCAGTCTACGGAGCGTTTCCCCGGCTGTACCTGATTGAGACGTAGTCTCAGGCAAACACTCACAATGACAACTGCACCTCTCTTAGGATCACTGTTGAATCTCATCTTAAAGTTCTCCTGTCAACGGAGCCTGTAAAACATGCGGCGGTTTTTCGAAATCTGAATAGGAGCGCTTTGTTGTGGAAAATAGCATTTCTGTGCTAAGGCTACCGTGGTCCGGGATGGCGATTTTCTTTTTTTTTTTGATTCACAGAGGGCGATTCGTAATGTTAACAGAGGCTTGTCACATTCTGTGCAAAGCTTCTATTCAGTGCGTGGACTCAGGTAGGGTCCTTGAGAGGAAATATTTTCTGAATACAGAAAAAAAAGAACATTTTATTAGCATGCTTTAAAGATAAACTGATCAAGTTCAAAGTCTCACAGGTAACAGCTACTGGGACATTCATTCATCTTCTGCAACGACTGTGCAGGGTCACAGAGGGCTAGAGCCTATCCCAGCTGTTACTGGGTGAGAGGTGGGGTAGACACTGGATAGGTCGCCAGTAGCCAGTATCGATCCGATACCAAATAACTACAGGGCCAGTATCGCCGAAACCAATATGGATACTTTTTAATAATAAAATCGGATGCATCATCAATTTAAATCTGAATGAATTTTCATGACCTTTTAAGTGTTTGATTAATAATCCAAAAGGTAAATCCAGCACAGAATTTGGGCAAAGTTTATAAGTAAATGGAAAATACTTCATTATCACAATGAAAGTTTTTGTTCAGAAATTACAAAAAAATGTCACTTGAGGACAAATGAAAACAAATTCTCTTTCAGGCAGAGTGTTCAGAAACTACAATACAATGATGAAACTGAATCCCTTCCTTTGTTGCACTTCTTTCTGTATTTTTTTCTTAAACAAAAGTGCACAAAATGATCATTCTACAACAAATATTATATAAAAAAAAGTAAAACGATTTCTTTCAAGTAGCATGTATGTTTAGTAGGTACATTTCTCCCCCTCCTGTGACAGCAGAAGCATTTAGATGAAAAACAGTCTGGTCGCCTCTTTAATGAAACGGCTGCAGTTGTACAAGAGAGAAACTGAAACTTAAGTGTTGATCTCATTACAATGGTATCGATCGCGATATTTGGATCGATCCGTTCAGTCCATCGCAGAGACAGGCAACAAATTTACACTCACATGCACACCTACTGCCAATTTAGAAACACCAATTAACCTAACGAGCATGTCTTTGGACGGTGGGAGGAACCCGGAGAGAACCCAAGCAGACACAGGGAGAACATGCAAACTCCACACAGAAAGGCCCCAGTTGGCCCATGGGTTCGAACCCAAAAGCAACTGTACCGCCCCGTTACGAGACAGATTTTGGAAAAAGAGATCCCCTGGATGTGTAATAAAAAATAAAACAGATAAAGGTATTTTTCCCACAGCGAGCAAACACGTGAAGCTCTATGACTAATACAGGCGTCCCGCTGACCAATCATTAGAGAGATGCATCATGCATTTGGTGCCAGCCAAAAATAAATGAGTGATGTAGCGGATATGGCATTTTAAAATGTGAAACTTTGCCCTTTAATTATTTTAAACGGCGGCAAACTGCTTCATTAGCCGTTCGTCTTTCACACCGACACCATCGCAGCGGTGTCTGAGGTCACACATTTTAGTTTGAATCGGGGTAGCTTTTAAATAATGCTGGATATTTAACGTTCTTTATCTTTTAAATTGTGCAGAAAAAAATAAAAATAAAAATAAATGAAATAAAATGGCGGTGAATAGAGCGACCTTTCACGCTCTGACTGTGGACGAAGATTACAAAGAGTTGTAGCTTAGTCACTGCTGTGTAATTGCAGGAAACCATTTAATGGCATTAATGTAGGATCATTGGCTATTGTATTTCCGAACTGCCTCAAGTCTCCTCTCCCCGTCTCAGCTGGAACAGAAACAGGATTTAGCGCTCGATCGCGGCCTCTTTCAAAAATCTAAATGTTGTCAGAATTAATAGCAGTAAGTGTCTGTCGTATTTTTTATTTTTTTTTATTTTTCACTAATGTGATTTTCCAGCTTGGTCAATAGGTTCATTTCAGAGAGTAATACATTTACACTTTGTGTAAACCTTTTAACTGTGACAGCTATAAGAATTGTTTTTGACAACATGCTGAATGTGACCTTGGTACGGGGGAAGCTTGAAAAACTGCAGCGTTTTTTACTTTATATGAATGTGTCACACTTTTACCAGGCCTGAAGTTGATCCCATTTAATTCCCACACACGAAGTTCTGCAAAGAAACGATTAACTTAATTAGGCAACATGGAAGACGAGCTAAATGAATACATCTGTCGTAATGTATTTGATATTGTGAATCAAAATGTGGACGCTTGATGTCATCCTTGTAAGCATTATTTTATTGTTTTGGATTTCTTCCAATGCAATAATTTAATACCTTGGGAAAATATTCCAGACACTGGCAATAGATACACGTGGCAGCAAATACATTGATTCTTATAAGTCCTTGTAAGGGGCAACAGAGTGACAAATTCCCAATAAATCAATGAGACGTATGCATGTCCAGGAGTTTCCTAATACATTTAGCCTGTCTCAAAAACAGTAGCTCTGGCTGCAGCTAGCTTACATTATAAATCTCTATTCCTATGCACGTGATTTGTTTTTTCTTCTGTTAATGAAGACAGGTATCTGTATGGCAACGGGCCGCTCAACAATTAGCCCCAAGACTCACCGACATTGGAGAGAGAATAATTTCAGCCAGCTGTGCCTTTTTACGTTAGCTTTTGCCACTCTCCAAACCTCTGCCTCCCCACGCAACAACTCCCTGATGCACTCCGAATGACAGAGGAAAGGAAATTATCGAACATCAATACAATAAAGCTGTCTGGTAACTTAATAGGGCTGCTGAGTAGGGGCACTGTGGCCATCTTGCTTTGAGGCGATAATGAGAGTCATCATTCCCTCTTGGGCTGCAGAAAAAGGGGCCTCCTCTGTGCTGATGGTGTGTGTGTGTGTGTGTGTGAGCGTACATGCGTCGGCGCGTGCTCGCATGCACATGTTAGTCTTTGAGCTTCTTTAGTCCGGTGAGGCCCAATAGGCAAACAGCACAGTGCTTTAACAAAGCCAGAGAGAGTTCCCACTGAAAACAGCTTGGAAGAGATGTCTGAGAAATTCTGTTCATTAAATCAGGCTAAAGACCAAATATTGACTTTGTAAGCTTTAGAGACACAAAACATAGATTGTCTCATATATCATATTACAGGTTCCCCTACTAGTTGGATGTTTGGGGAATACGTCCCAGGTCCACAAAGGAAAGCTGTCTCTGCGCAAAGATAAAAGTGACATTTTGTTAATCGAATCCGACACGACTTCCAATCTAATACAGTAGGGCGAACTGCAATGGTGCACTCGCACAAGCGACAACGTGCTGTGTAACAAGCGCACTGGCACTCATGAGAATGATTTAAACAAAGGGCTGTCTTCCCATTTATTTAGATTACCAGTGGGGGGTTCTGTTTAATGGAAACACGCAAGTTCAAAAACACCGTCTACAAGCATTTTTTTTGTGGACATTAAAGGGGATCCTAGGGGATGCTGTCTGAGATATTTACAAGTTGAGCTTCCGCATCATTAGTTCTTAATAAGCATTATGATATATTTGAGAGGACACCAGCTTCTCCAGCGTAGATTGGGCCGGCTGTGGAACATTAGGTGCAGTTGTTTAGAGCTTGCTTTCTGTACGATGTCAATTTAAAGTACGACATTTATCAATATCAAGTACACAAACTCCAGACTTGACAAATTTGGGTTGATTGTAGTGTTGTAGTCAGGACGACCTAACCCGAGACCGAGTCAAGACCAAGACCAGAGCATACAGAGACCAAGACAAGACCAAGACTTTGAGGGGGCAAGACCGAGTCAAGACCAAGACTGAGGAGGGGACGAGACCAAGTCCAAGACCAAGACCGAGCTGAATAAAGAGAAGCAATGCAATTTAAGTCAAATAACTGGTGAGGGATTTTGCTTTTCTGTGCCACGGCCGTGTCCCTCATATTCAGCATAGCGATTTCAGGTGATAAAGTAAACCCAACGTGGAGAAATTCTTCGCGTCATTACAAAAATCACTTGGTTTCGACTGGTTTTGACAAAAAATCCCCAGTCCAGCTCGACCGAGACAAGACAGAGTAAAAGTGCGGTCGATACCAAGACAAGACCAAGACCTTGAAAATGCGGTCTCGAGACTAAGACCAGTCTCGAGTACTACAACACTAGTTGATTGATGTACAGACTTTGACTTGGAACTGGACTTGGGCAGCGAGTGATTTCACATTTTCCAGTCCACAGCAACACGAGTACAGACAATAATCCCCTATTAATAAACGGCCATATTCCAGGATCATCGCTCCATGGATGTACAGTACATGTGATTGTGTGGAAAAGAAGCAAAAGTGGAAAGGAGTTGTGTGCCTGCAGTCACGAATGCATTTAACAAAAACACGAAGTGGCGAGCGCGGCGGCGTATTTGTTTCAAGGGAATTGTTTGTTGCCAATTTGCATATGCAGAAGCCTGTTTCTAGTCACATAATGTATGCACACTGGTGCCCGTCTTTCACTCTGCATCCACTGCCCACACAAGAATGACACAGAAATAACTCTCAGTGACTCTGACAGCCGTCTAAGGGCTTACATGTCATGTTCAGGAAATGTTTGACCAGTGGACTGTGCTGACAATGGCTGCTCCAGTAGAATCATAGCACAACACAACAGTGTACCTAAGGATTTGATCCCCACCCAAGGGAGTTTAGGTAAGAGGGGAGTATGTTGTGTTTATACCGCCACCTAGTTAGAAGTCCCCATTCGCCGATGGTGGACCCAAGAGGGCTCAGCAAGCAATAAATATTTAATAAGGAACTGGGAGTGCTATCTATTGTGGTATTGTATTAGTACATATTTTAAAAGGAGATATATCCACAAAGTTCTCAAATATTCACCAGTCGGCACTTTGAGCTCAGCAAGAGATATTGGTTTTTCAAGAACGATAGATATTTCCACACATACTTGGCCAAATCAATCTGTTAAGTGTCTGTCTTTTCTCTCGCTTATCTTGTTTATAAGTGTGATGTTGGCTCAAAACAAGTTGTTTGAATTTCCAGTGGAATAGCTAGTCAGAACAAAAGCCTTAACTCAGTCAAAGAAACCTCAAGATACAAGCTTGTAAGTGGAATATGCAATGCGCACAACAACAAGTAGGATATATATGTGGTGATATGGACAGCTATAACAGAGAGAGCAGCTTCTCTAACCACCACCGTGTCTAATACGCAGTGATGAGTAAGGAATTTAAAGATTGAAAATTATTCCTGAATCATGAAACGGCAAAAGCAAATAAAAGCGGGTGCTGCAGTTTGCAGCCGAGCTAGAATATAGTGAGTGTCCAAGTGTACCTCTCCCCCTCCCCGGTGCCCCATGTTGATATACTGTAGTTGATAGCGGAGAGAGAAAGACATCATTAAGATTCACCAGTGTGCAAGCAAAGCAACACAAGCAAACTTCCTCCAACCCCCAGATGAGTATCAAGCGCGGTGTTTTCCGAGGATGGAGGTAATGAGACAAATACTTATTAGTCAAGTAGAAAAAAAATAAATAAATAAATAAAATGGCATGAATATTATCATCGCATTAGGCCGCGAATTTAATGATGTTGTAAGTACAATATGTCACTGTTACTCAGCGGCGAAACATATTTAAACATTGTTCAGAGAAGAAGCAGGAATATATGAAGACGGAGCCGTGCAGTGTCTCGTGGAGAGGCGATGGATGGATGCATGACTGGGAAAATGACTCTTAGCGAGTCATAGCCGGACTAAACATGGGGCTGCATGGAATGCTTAAGGTAAAAATGGTGGGGAAAAACAAAAATCATTTGAATTTATTCAAAGTAATGACTCATATTAGGTGACTCTATGGTGATTGTTTAGTTAGAAACGGGACCATCGGTACTCACTAAAGGGGTGCAAGGGGTCCAATATTCGGGGTTCAGCTCGGCTCGCGGACGAAGGTCCAGATATTCAGGGTTCAGTTCGGTTCGGGCACGAGTTAATGTTCCCTTCATGGAAGATTGGAAAGAAAGTCTGTTAGAATGGCTCTCTTTAAACTTCGCTCTGCCTGTCATTCACACAAATAGTTATGGAGGAAGACGGAACAGTTTCAAGAGCCGACAAACTCCAATATGGGCTAAGTTAGCACAATAGCAGTGTATAATATCCCACACTAATCCTTTTTTATTAAACCTGTTTCCCCGCCTTCAACTGTTTCTGCAGTGTCTGACTAACTGACTAAGAAAGGATGGCTATTTATAGCACAGCAATTAAAAAATGCCAATAAAACATGACGCAATTAATATTCGACTGAAATTTCTGTGAAATAAGGAGCAAATGAGGTTAGAATCCAGTTTTCCATTCCTCAGGCCCTGTGCCCTAAATGACAGGCCAGTGGAATGGACTGAATCTGCTGGGCCCCATGAGGTCTATGATGTATACTGTAATTATCTGCTGATTCTCAAAATGGCTGTGTGTAATGAGGCTATGCTGCATGAAGCCCCAGGCATAAATCACTGTCTTTAACTGACTTCCAGATGACCAACAACAACACAGAGCAGACGCAGAGAGAAAGCAGGAAATGGGTTATCTGGGCAGCAGTAGTATATAGCATTGCAAGTTGTGCTTCCTATCAGCAAAGGCCATATTGTTAGCCAAACTTGCTTACTTTTGGCTCCTAAAAATAGTCGACTCGCTCGCACTTATTCTGAGTTATTTATCTGTTTATTCTTTAGCTACCAGTGTATTAACTGCTCACAGCTTTATTTAGCTATGCAACACAGGTGGAGACTTCTTATTGATGCTGTGTTCGGCTCAACTATGTTGAATGGCAACACGCCAGTCAGCCTGTCAGACTGTCTGCTGTCATTGGCATGAAACTGCCTCCGCAGCCTGACTCACACACACATACACATTTTGAAAATGAACCCAAAGAATTTATCTATGCGCACACAGTTACTGATAGAAAATGTAGTCGAGCATATACATCCGTAATTTAGCTAAATACAACATTATCCTTTCTCAACAGAGAGAGAGAGAGAGAGAGAGAGAGAGAGAGAGAGAGAGAGAGAGAGAGCTGTCTTCACAGAAAATTAACATAATACACAACGAGGCGATGTTCTTCATCCCGGATCAATGAGAAGTCCAAATGTCACCAGTAAAGCCCGTCTTTTAGAGGGTTCAAATTTCATTATGCATTTGCTGCCCATTTATTCTAGTTACTACCGTGCATGCAACTACGACGAGGAAAAAAAATACCAAAAAAGAATAAACATGTTAACAATGCACAATAAGTTGGGTTTATTCTACAGCTCTCACTCCAAATAAGAAGTGAAAGCTACTTTGGCTGAGCCTCATACATAATCACAGCACATACGTAATTAGAATATCTGAAAATGAGCCAGAAAAACAAACATTAGCGAAGTCAAAGTATGAAATATGGAGCAGAAACAAATGGGACCTGTGACTGAATAAATGGTATCTTTGTCAAAGATTGAGATTTTCCTCATTAGCACTGCTTTCTTTCCTGACTTCGCCCTCCTGCAAACCAGTTTAATTGTCACGTTGACTGTATTAAGAACAAATGAGGAAGCTAATTTAATTAGCAGTGTGGTTGTTATAGTAAAGAGTGCAAGCACGATCAGCTGCACAACAACCATGGATGCAGTATGTCATCATAAAACATGTAAACTGGAGTTCATTCATTTTCTGTAGCCGTCTGTCCTCTGGAGGGTTGCGGGGGGGGGGCTGAAGAGAACAGACACAGGAAGAACATGCAAGCTCCACGATGGATGGATTCAAATCCAGAAACTACTGTTAAGATGACAGAATTTGTTGGGATGCAGTAAGTAATATCCTTACAAAGAAACAATGTTTGCCCCACAAGGGAATTTTGCAGATATTTTATTCAACCCTGTATTGGTAAATGGTTAAATATAACCAGACATTGCTCACGTTGCAGTATTTTACATTTAAGTTAATAGATTTGAACCATAGACTGTATATAAATATGGACAATGCGTCCCCACTTCCTTGTATTGGCCAAACTGACGCTACTTTCAGAGTGGCACTTCTGTATTCTGACTTAAAGGGGAGTTACTGTTTTTTTACAACCTGGGCCTTATTTCTGGCATCGTTAACGTACACATACAACTGTGGCGTAATTTTTAGTCATTAGTAAGATATTTAGCTCCAGCAAAGTCCCCATATATCCATATAGTGGGAGTGAATGGGGCACCGAATCGCATTATCTGCCACAAAACTCGTTCATTTCACCAATATTTTGTTATGATACGCTTGTGCTATTCCACATTGAAAAAACTGTAGTTTGCCTTTAAGGCAGGAGTGTCAAACTGATCCGTGAAAGGGCCACGTGGCTGCAGGTTTTCATCCCAACCATGCAGCACCCATGCAGTGGGTGTGGCTGGCAAGTTTTTGTTCCAATCAAGCAAGAGGACGCCTGAAATGATTGCATGAAGGCAGTTCAGTTGATGGATTGAGCCAAGTCAGATGTGCTGCTCCATGGTTGGAATGAAAACCTGCAGCCACATGGCCCTTTCACGGATCAGTTTGTGTACACATGTGCTTTAAAGGCACATGTACACAAAGTTGAAAAATCAATGTTTCAACTCAGAAAATTTGAAATTTCATTGTCAGTGCACTATTAATATGAGAAGATGTTCATCCAGTTAAGATAAGGTAATGCTAGTGTCGCAAACACTGATTAAAGCTAACTTCAGACATGGATATATAGTGAAAATACATATCCATATGTTTATTTATTTATGGAAATATATATATTTTCAGCATTTTATAACCGCTGTTAAATTGATATTTGCTTTTCAAGATCGCTGAGTGGAAAATGTTAGTTCTACTCGGCACTGTTTTGTGCATGTGGTGTCCATTTATGTTGCATACTATAGGTGGGCCATTCAAAACAATGACCACTGAACGTGGCAAGCAAAGTAATCGAGGGGTAATTTTTGAAAACACGGCCCGTACCGCCACCAATGGTGCATTATTTTTTACAATGATTATTTTTAAAAGCACATTAAAATCTAAACTGCCTGCTTGTTATTGTCACTGCCCGGGCCAGTGCTATTGTTCTGTTAAAATTTATTCTATTCCTAAAATGTCCTAAGACCATTTTAACAAGAAACTTTTATCACGGCAGTCAGAGATTCTTCCAATTATTGGAGACAGACAAGGAAAATGGGTGAGAAGGGACAGAGCAGCACTCAGAACCTCTATCTCATATGCATCTTTTTAATATATTCTGCTTGTCTGTCACTCTAATTAATGGCAGTCTTTCTACATAAGCCGCCTGGAATGTGAGATTATTTATTAGTACCTAGCCATTTATCACCGGCGTGGTAAGTGACAGAGAGAGGGGAAGTGAGAGTTGGCAACATTTATAATTGATCATTTTTCACTCCACGTAGTCAAAGTGATTGTGGTAAATCCTCGGCCGCAGTGTGCGATACTGTCAGGACTGACAACAAAAATAAGGTACATGAATAAAGCAGGTTATTGAGATTGACTGAGTGCCAGAGTGACGCCAGAGTCTCGACACACAGCCCCATTACCTGAAATGAAAAAAAAAAAAAAAGGTGGAATGTTTTGATCCTTAAAGTTATGAGGCCTGAAGACGTGACGGGTCCATGTTTGTCTTGATATTTTGCTCATTATCTACTTCTTGTTTAGTGGGGATTTGCCTGGATTTGACGTATAATAGTTGGTCCATTTACCAGTTTATAATGTACAAAAACATGCTTTTATGTATGTATATAAAGAGCCTGTAAGCAAATGATGTTGTTCTGAGGTAAAACTGACTTTGCTTTCCAATTTATTTTTCTCTTGGTGTGGGTGGGACTGGTATCCGCGAAGGCCACTTAAAAGCTAACTCATCTCCTTGTGTGGGAGATGCAGCAATTATCACAAAGGAATGCATGGCAACCTGTTTTCCAGCAGAGGGTATCCAGTAACCTATTTGCTTTCGGTGTCACTCACGTCCCAGAGAAACCGCTGCTGCCTTCAACGACGAGTTAAACAATAGATTGGAAAAGGAGTCATTATTAATCTGTGGTGCACACTGGGGACAGATTAAAAACAGATAGGGGAATTCAGCCATTGACCCGCATCTTTAGAGGGTGTTTACTCTTGCGCCGTGCAAAAATCTTTACTGGATGGCGCTCATTTATGCCACGAACACGTTTTGGTGTGCAATTCTGGATGCAAGATGTCTGATTGGCTGGTGCCAACAAAAGAAAACTCAATTTCACTGTTTATATGGATGTGACGTATCACAAGTGCACACAAGAAGTGAAATAATAAGTTTAATGAGGATTTAAGATGAAGGTAGGTAAGAAAAGACGATCAAAAGTCCAAAAAAAACCAAAAAATCCAAATACCAAAAAGAAGACACAACTCAGAAAACAAGGAATCAAACTATGAGCGTAGGTAAACATGCAAATCCAAAACAATAAAGTGAATGAGCAGGCAAACTGAAAAAAAAAAAGGGAAAGACAGGACTATTACAACACACTGAGGCTAATGAGTTACCCTAACCCTAACCCTAACAGATGAGACTACTGAGAGAGAAGTGCACGAGGAGAAACCAATCATGTAATCAAAGGTGGGTGTTACACCTCCCTGCACCTCCAACTGGCCTGGCAGTGGCAGCGTTTCTGCTTAATTACCTTAACCAGTCACACCTGAGAAGATGCGAATAAAGGGAGTTGTTGGAGAGGACGGAGACGGCCAGTTGTTCGGCTGCAGATGCTCGCCGTGTTTGTTTTATTTTTAATGAAATAAACCGTTATTTTTTGCAGCTCCATCATATGTCTCCCACACTTTATGTTGAGGCCATTTGAGCCGGGTCGTAATGAGGGACAATACAAGAAGTAAAGGAAGACACAAAAACACCAAAGAAAACCTTTCAAAGCAAGAATGAAAAACCAAACAGGATTACAGAAAATGCTCAAAACTCGATCTCATGAAGCAAGGAAATGAAAATGTGCCAAAGCCAATATCATGACATGATTGGCTAATTAACACAAGCTGGAACCCAAACAAAAAAAGCCTGTGTCTGGGTGGGGCAGTGAGGAAGCTCTATTTATAGCTGGGGGGGAATTCAAAGTTGAAGTTAGGAAACCTCGTGAGATTCCTGCCATCACAAGATCACGCTGGAGTAAATCTCTTCAGGCTTCAAGTTATGCACTTGTGACTAATCCACAAAGATGTGGACTAACATTTGCATTTGGTGAGGAACTCCCGGTTGCTGCATTAGGTGTGGCAAAGGTCACGGCTAAGAGTGCCATTAATGCGACAAATTTCCTTGCAAAGATGGCAAGAACTGTCTACCGGCATGCTAACTGCATAAAGTAATATATATCTAGTTATACTGATGACCCTGATTGATTGAAATTAGCTTGTGATAGATATCGAAGGACACATCATTTGTCCAATCGCCAGCTGAGTATTTTAATAAGTGCCTGCCCTTTCTAACAGTTTCCGAGAACGTCTTCCTGAGGGTTCTGTGTTAGAAATCTTATTATGTGCGAGGTTAATATAAAGTTGCCTGAACTGCAAGTCTAAGTGAGCTCTGAGAGAAGTACCAGAGGATCCAAGGGTCCTCCGTGGTTCATACGGTAAAGTGGTAGTCCTACCACACCGGGGAAGTCGAAGAAAATGAACTTAATGACCGACATGTAAAGGTAAAGGTACAACATATTGCCTGAAGGTCTCATTGGACCTGTAAAGCTACTCTGTTGAACAGGTCTCCATACCGTGGGCTGAGAAGATGAGTTTCATTAGAGGGATAAAACACACTTTAATTAGCTTTACCATTAGTCTAGCACTGTCAAGGCTTCCCAGTCACAGCAGACCTTTAATTCTGTTTAATTACCTTAGAGATACCACTGTATGCACTCTTCCTTGACATCACAAGACAACATTCATTTCTCAAGTGCTGGTGTGTGTGTGTGTGTGTGTGTGTGTGTGTGTGTGTGTGTACTGCTAAGAGAAGAACATGATGTTTATCTTGTGACTAGTGGAAAGACTCATGAGGGAGAAACTATACTTTACAAATGACTGTGTGGATGACTTATTCAGGCAGTTCGTCAGTCATCGTGGATTTACTTAGACAATTACTCCTTTGTTGATTAAGTAATCATATAAATGATAGATAAATAAGATGATTAGCAATGAAATGTTGATTTACACACAAAAAAATGCATGTTTTATGTTTTATGAGATGGATTTAAGGACTATTTCAAGTCTGAGAGCAACTGAAACGCCCGATGATCCCAGCCGTCGTCAGGCAAGAAACAAGGCCCGGACAGGTCTATCGCTGGGCTAACACAGAGAGACAGACAACAGTTCACACTCACACCTACAGCCTAACCCGTGTATTCGAACCCGGAAACCTTCTTGCTGTGAGGCGCGAACCACCACACCACTGCGCCGCCCCACATTACACTCACAGTTGTATAAATATCAACAGTATAGTAAAATCAATCACAGGATAATCTGACTTATGTCTGGAAATTGCCTGCTACCGGTTAATATATTGAGGCCATAATCACCCTGTGCTGGCACGGCTGTCTCCAGTTAGAGCTCTGGTAATGTAAATGAGCCTATAAAGTGGCCCTGTGTGAGGAATTTCCCTCCGGACATCACACTGACGTCAGCGCTGAGCAGCGGTGTCTCGTCTCCCACAATCCAGTCCCTTCTTTGTGCATATATATATGTATATTCGCAGTATATATACCTTTTATCTGGACTTCATCGCTGAGCAAAATTGAAAATAAATAAGTGTCAAAAGAAAGAAAACACAAGTGTGGGTTGAAAAGGCAAAGTGTGCAGCGCGAAGGAAAGCGGAGTGGATGGAAGGAAAGTGATGATTAGAAAATGTGAGCGCACAAGAGGGTGCTACTAACTTATTTATATTAAGCTGTTGAGATGGCTAGGCGAGAAAATCTGTGATTATTATTCTTTGATTTGCAAAGCCGCGCCGCGATTGGCCCTGCCTTTGGTGGCGGCATTAAACTTTATGTTTATGGGTCCCAGTGTTAAGCCCATTTCCACGCTCCCCATTCCACACACTAAGTATTGACATTCCATTTAAGTTGACGACAGTGAGGAGGGTATTTTATGACAGGAATGTAATGGGACGCACGCGGCGGGTACTGCGGTTAATAATAAATAAATAAATTTAAAAAAAAAAAATCACCCAATTACGAGGACGCCGTTGCGTAGATGCAGTGTAAAGGAGATATGCACCTCTGCTTTGTTCAGAAAGAACAAAGGGAAATGGATTCATCTCAGCCCTCCGCCCTTCCCATCCCTCCACTGTATTAAAACACATACAAAGAGAATAATATTCTTTAATGAAAAGCCGACGATGTCTATGTGTGTGTGCACGAGCCTAAATTAATATAGAGATTATGTTTGATATGGTAATTAATAACACAAGTTTTAAAGTGCCCCTGCTGCATGTAAATTAACGCAGGCACAAAGTGTGTTCAGAGCAGAGGAAGAAAAAGAAATATATATTTAACACCGTGGATTGTTAACATGGCCATTCAATGAAGGTGCTTTGTGAGCGAATGGAAAACAAATTAGGTTAAAGTCTTGTGACAAGATAAATAAAACCTTGATCAATTAAGTGGTTGAAAAAGACGGCAGGCCGACAGTGAATGGGAGCAGTCTTGCTGCTGCTACAATTTAATTCTTGAGCCACAGAGAAGCATTGATTCTCCCTGGCACCCTGTCCTTGTCATTACAGTCAATGCTGAGGCCAGCCCAAACCGTTCTCAACAACCGCTAATGGCTTCAAGGAATCCGGCCGGACTTGTGGCAGAATTCTAATAAGCAGATTTTATGAATCTGGAGTGCAGGGACGAGAGCGCAGGACGATGTAGGTCGTGCGGAGAACACAGCAAACGCATTAACACAACAATTTTCTCCCATTACTGCGAAGTTGGAATTACCTCTGTTCTAAGACGCCGAAATGAGATGAGGTGACGGGGAGGTCAGCGTTTTCTGATGAAATAAGTTGTAATAGTAATAACCGGAACCTGAATGAACATTCAGCGGTCTGCCTAAAAAGCCGCCTCCTTAACTACCCAACCAACCAAGCAACGAAACGGTGTGACATTCAAGATCAATGCGGAAAGTTTGTTCTTTTCTAATTTCGTTTTCTCCTCGGCCCCTTCATCTTTTCTGTATGAGCGGCTTTCATCTCTCGAGTGTAGGACTCCATCACACCAGGGGTCTGTCTTTGGTTCTGGCCTCAGAACAGTGTTATACGGGGAGTTCTCCCGTAGGAGCTATGTACAGAAGAAGAAAGTTGTTGCAGGGCAGCACTTTTCTCTGAGATCAGATGAGTTTCTAGCGGCCACTCTGTCGTGTAACTCTCTGACCTTCATTTTCTCTGCAGACAGTGGTTTTAGCTCGCTCCTCTTGAGAGAACACTACACCGCAGTTTAAACTCTGCTGAAGCTCAGATGACCACCCTTTATCACTAAGGCATGGAATCCACTGCTTCTTTTAGGTGAAAAGGTATAGATGTATTTAATAAGAAGATTGTTTTAAAGGTAATTCAACACAAGTGTTTGAAGTTTCAAATGAAAGAACTCATTTATGCATTACTGTCAAATAAATTGCTCTTTGAGTGTACCCGAATATGTTAATCTATTATACACTAGATCTTAAATACGACTGAAAATGTAACTGTTAAGGTTTGACATAAAGAAAAAATGTCAAATATGTGACTTTATAGAATAAAAAGAGAGGACTGATAGAGACGTAGCTTTCTGTTTCGTTGTCAGAGCAGCGAGAGACAGTTGTTTTATACAGCCATTCTTACGCGCCGCAGACCTTTTCAATCCGTCTCCTGTACGTCTCTATCCATCCACTGCCGTCTTTGTTTCTCCATCTAGTCAAAAGTTCTTTGTTCAATTTGAAACTGCTGCTCTGCTTCAAAAGAGCTCGGCGTATCGAAGAAGCTGTTGCAGGGAAAGTGCCGCATTTAAGTCAACTGAGCATTCCCCTTTGACGCCAATCAATGTTTTCACACTCCAATATACCCGCCTTCAGACCCGCTCTACCCCACCCTATTAAATCTGACTCTGGACAATGAAGGGTAGAATAGCTGTAAGAATTTAAAGTAGCCTAAATCCGTGGTATCCAATCTGTGTGTATGGGTTACAAAGAAAAAAGGCTATTGCCTGCCATACAGTATGAGCCATACAGAATGAGACATTATTCTGTAACCTCCATGCACTGCATTGCCTCCTTCCTGATGGGGATTCTTACTTTCGCTCACAAGATTGAATCCTGTACAGCCTTCAGGTAGGACACATATATACTGAATGGTAACTTCTCTATTTCGGTGCCAACTCTTGGACATTTTTAGCAGCAACCGCAGGGGTGCAGAGCTCCAAGGAGGACATATAAAAAATAAAAGATAATAACAGATCAGACAGAAAGAGGACCTAATAAAATCATATTTCAGAAGAAACAATTCAACAATGCAATGATAAAAAGGCTAAATTAAATTAATGGTCAAAATGCAGTTCCAATCACAAAGGGATATAAAAGATTGAATTGAGTAATAAAAACACCAAATGGTTATAAGAAAGTTGTAAAAATGTGTAAGACACTGCAGGAAAGCCAGGCCAAAACAGAAAGATTTGTAGTCTACGCTTAAAAATATCAATCTATTAAACTTTTCTCAGACCCTCCGGGAAGGCTGTTCCAGCGGTTTAGAGGTCAATGGCGAACAGCAGCGCTATCGAAGGTTTCCGTTACGCTTTTTGGAACAGCTCAAGGAGAAGAACAAGAGGGGGATCTGTGGGGGGCCTTCATGGTTCAACAATTAAATGCATTTATCATCAGTGGTCTACTGCAAGCCATGGCCATTGTGGTGCTTGATAAAATAAAGAATTCAAAAATCAATGCGGAAGCAAACAGGCAGCCAGTGCAAAGACTTTAAATTGGTGTATTGTGCACTGTCATCCTAGTTAGTTAGCGCTTGTGTGGAAGAACTGTGGATTTATTAGTACTGATTTTTTTGTATTCTTCAGTAGACAGTAAAAAGAGGAATGCCATAGTATTGCTTGTTAGGTCTTCATTTTGGAAATGTTCTTGAAAGGATACAAAGCTTTTTTTGTGACACCCCTCACATGAGCCTTGAAATTAAAAGCTGAAAATCAATCCCAGGTGTCTCGCTTTTTAGCTTGGGCTGGGTCCCTGTGTATATACAGTAGTTGGGAGTCTAGTTTCTCTTTGTAAGCCTTTGAACCAATGATTAGTATATTTCTTGTTATATCCCACTCAGGCTCCATTTATATCTACAATACTGTAAAAAAAAGATGAGCAACTGAGGCCAGCTGTGCCTACATTCTACATTCCTCTTATATATCAAGCATTAAATGTCCTTTAAAATCCTCCAGCGTTGTAGTCCCTGAATGCCATTGTTGCGACATCTTTGCAATTTTGCATGCAGCAAAAAATAGTGGAAAATCTCTTTGGCCGAATGTTCAGTCAAATGTATTTACATACAATACGACATAGTAGTATATAAATCTGAATTATACATTTTTTTATCCTCTGCAAAAAGTAAAAATAAATGTGACACTTGTCCGTCTCCGCAAAAAAAAAATAGCTGTATCAAATCATAAAATGGTAATGATGAATGACTGAAATTTGCTATTGGCAGCAGTTGTTTTACTCTGTGGTTTTTCTTATCAGACACTCGTTGTCACAGCAGGGTGCCAAATGTAAGGCGGATACCCACACAGCTCAGACAAAGGACTAACCATCAGACACTGATAGTCAATTAAATTTTCATCAGCCGGTTGAAAAAGATTCATGGATTTGTGTCTGTCAGCACACTGAATGCTGCTTCAAGAATGTGTATGTTTGACGGCATTACAGCTGACACCAGGAGAAAAAAATACCCATGTTTGTCAGCTCTTTTTTAACAATGGTGGGACTTGGGCTCTGTGTTGGGGTAGTCGAGACATGAGCCTTTCTTATATTACTGCTGTAGCCATGGAAAAATTTAAAAAAAGCAGGGCAGCACAGAACGATGGTCACATTTAAGGTACGTTTGCATGACCTTTTAATTTAAAGGTATGGACACACTGATTATGGCCAATGCGTGCATGCATAAAAGGCATCAAGTCTGGGGAAATGGGAAGAACTACTGTAAGCTGTGAGGCTAGGAAGTTAGGAAGAGTAACAAACTGCCAAACAGAGCTGGCCTCTCCTAAATCATGCTAATCAGTTGGTCTACAGTTTAGTCATTCAACATGCTGAATGTCTAGAAAGCTGTCAAAAGAGGCCAGGCTAGTTGCAACCGTGCAGAACTCATAGATGCTCACGGATGGCTCGACACAGGAAAAATGCTGACTGTCAGCTTGGAGTGTCACCTCTTGTTGTGCTGAACATTTTAATGTAAAGGTATGGACATAAAACGTTGCATCTGAGTTCAGTGCAAAGACTATGTGTGAATGCATGAAAGGAAATGGAAAGAACTACTGCAAGCTGTGAGGCTACGAAACCATTGACCCGGCCTCTCCTGGATCATGCTAATCAGTTGGTTTACAGAAGGGGAGCCAACAAATACGGTCCATGGGACAAAACTGGCCCATGGCATGAATCTGTAGAGTGCAAAATATGGAAATTACATGGAAGACTATTGGTATTTGGGAAGGTTCATTAAGTGTATGGGATGTCCTATGTTAAACATGGTTCCTGAATGCACCGTCGTCTTGTGTCGTAAATGGTACGGACAGGTGTCAATCTGTTTGATTAGCCAATTAGTGATGTTCAAGTTAAACTACCGGTAACTAGGAGGGTGGGACCGAGAGGACAGAGACAGAGTCACCGGTAAAACTTAGTTCAGTAAGCTATAGTGTATTACAGAGGCTCGGTTTCTTTTCCGTCGGGAATTCTACTAAATTGATGCTAAACCGCGATACACTGACTGTTGCTAGCTAGCCCTTCTTGCTAGCAGTGTGAGAGACTTTTGCTCGGGAAACACTTTCTGTACCAAGCTGCTGAGAACCTACTGGATGCTTCTGGACGTGGACGGAGCCTGGGGACGTGTTTCTACACCACGGTGGACTGTAACTGTGACAGGACAGACGCAATGGACTGTGAGTACCGTTAAGACACTGAACTGGATTCAAAGGGGCTACAGCATGCGCGCGCGTCAACGGTTTGGTAGCATAGTCTAATTAACTAAAAATCTATTCAAAATACGTTTTCTTGTTTTGATATTAAATACAAAGATTGGCACCATCTGGTCAAAAATAAATGCCATGTGTAATTCCATAAGTGTGATAATGTATTTGATGGTAAGGAGTAGGGACCTATGAGGCTACAGTGATTTTGTTAATGAATGGGCAGCATAGTTATGAAGATAACCAGGTCTCTGCACCCTAGAAAGAGTCATACATTCTAACTGCTACTATAAACACATCCCAAATTTATTATTTTAGTAGACCTGTCATCCATTCACCTCCCATGCTCATTACCTACCCCCCTGTAAAATAACAGAACAGAGTGCTACAGAAGTAACTGCTATTCCTAATTGGTCCACTGTTTTCGTGGTGGACAGAACAAAACATCCACATCTAAACAACTTCACTTTTTTAAAGAAATTGCAGGTTGTTCATAAAGTATTTTGCAAAAGGATAGCCAATTAAATGTAAACATTTATCAATGTACTTTTGCACTATTCTTTGAACTGAAACAAAGATAAACATTTGTTCTTATTATACTTAAACGTTACAGGTATGACTCGCTTGAGATCATATTGGGCTGCATGTGGCCCCTGAATGAAAATGACACCCCTGGTCTAGAGTTTATTCATTCAATTCCCCGAATGGCCAAAAGCTGGCGACAGGGATCCGGCTAGTTGCAGAACACATCGTAAAAACCCCAACAATAGATGCTCACAGACGGTTCGATCCTGGAAAAAGGCTGACACGTTGTCTTGTTGTGTCACGGCCCTTATGGGTTCCTCTGATATACAGTTCTCCACTTATGGAGGTGGGTGCATGAGTTTGAGGGGATGTAACGGGGGAGCAGAGTGGAGCCATTTAATTTCATAGTCACCAAATCAATATTTTTGTGGCGTTATTTGTTTATCCATTTTGCAGCAGAACAGTTTTATGCGCCGAGGTATTAAATGTTTCATGGCGGCATTCTTGTGTTTGTATTAAGACTGAAATTGGGTAGTTTGTAATGTATAGCTTTCTGTTATGGCTTTATATTCCACCTATAAGTTGACTGCCTTATTACTTAAGGCACGTCATGTTTACCAGTGAGAGGCAAAATTAGATGTCTGCCGAATGTTTAGCAACAGACTGAAGACATTTGCTGTCACTTTGGGTTTGCAATATGTTTTCCATGTTGACATCAGGGTAAAGTCAGAAGCAGATGCTTTTCCAAGTTTGGATTGCTGACGGAACCGATTTGCGTCACTCTCGATGGATTTTATTTATTTTTTTTACATTCTGCTTCGGATGCAGAAAATTTTATAAACACATTTTTATAGGTTGAGATGGATGACGTGCTTGCTCTCAGCGCATTCAAATTAGACACTGGAGGGTTCATTATCCTTGCCGATATAACTGTCTCTCGAAAAGTGGCGCCTGTATCTGAGCGCAAGGTATTATAGTTGTTATTCATTTGAGAAGAACAGCTTTTTTCAACACACACTGCATCTCAGGTTGGTGGCTTAATATCTAGCAAATAATTCTTACATATGTAATTAATGATACTTGAGCAAGGGGGTTGTTTATATTGTTTTGAGCATGAGATAAACGTGAGTTGGAGAAAGGCATGTTTAT
Source organism: Planiliza haematocheilus (assembly GCA_005024645.1). Lineage (NCBI taxonomy): Eukaryota > Metazoa > Chordata > Actinopteri > Mugiliformes > Mugilidae > Planiliza > Planiliza haematocheilus. Next base: position 742,220 of record SRSE01001068.1, read on the forward strand.
CAAGTAAAAGTTCTTGTTTGAGTGAAAACACTCTTAAGTGTATGTAAACTTCAAACATGTAGCTGTATTGCTTTTTAGCCATGTTGGAGGAGTCTTAATCTAGGTGTGTAACCCGACAACATATTGTGCTAGCGGGCCTGATTATAGCATGAATTCAATTCTGTAACCAGAATTTCTCATTTTGATGTACAATACATTATTTGCCATAGCTGAACTTACACAGCGAGTATGCAGAGGATGATATAAAGTGGAATTAACATATGATGCAAAGTCACTTTCTACACTTTGAAGCTACTTTAAGATACTGAAGGCTGAAATGAAAAGCTTGTTATTTTTATATATTACAGATAAGTACCTTGTTAACCATCCTCCAAGGTTTGAATGTCAAAAATACCTAATTTACCGTAATTAAAACGCTTTCTTGTATCAAAGGACCATCTGCCAGCTTCATCTGTGGGTTGCAGTGAACCTTCCCCTCATGAATATGTAAATCAACAGTGAACCTGAAAGAATCAACCTAAAGCCGCAGGCCAAACCCAGCTAGTGATAAATCGGAAAGTGATAAGGAATAATGTTAGAGCGGATTCAAATGAGTCAACAGTAGGGCCACGTAAGACAATCCGCAATTAATAACACAAAGACATCAGATGTTATCTACGCTGGTCAATCCCTAATGTCAGGGAATTAGATGAAGTCAAGTGTGTCAGCAAAGTTAATGATCCAGATAGATTATCTCCTGGCTGATGTAGCTCGCCGACAAGCTAAAGTCGGCTAACTCAGTGGTGCCTCGCAGTGTCACCGTGCTTTACAGCTTGTTTAAACCAGCTGGATTTTGAGGATCTGGTGTTGCAGAGTGAAGATTTAGTAGGCCAGCAGCAGCCGCCCTGATTCAGGGATAGTGACACACAGGTGTTCCTACAAGTGTTAAAGCTGTAGAAGCATACTGTACATAGTGTGTTAACATTTCATCCACTCTCTGTACCACTAATTTTTGACTAAATTGTTGCAGCTTTCAAAAGTTTGATCTTTTTTTTTTCCCATCCCCACTCCCGGATCCCCAGAGTTGCTGGTCAGGGAAAATACAGCTGGATGTTTAACAGAGGTTCACTTGATATTGCAGTATTGATTCTGCTTCACACTTCAGACAAATTTCTTATGCCCTAAAGGTAACAAGAGAAAATAAAAGTGAAAGAAATCACAGATCCAAGTTTTCAAGGCCTCTGGGAAGAGATTAAGTTCACTTGGACTTTAAAGGGGCTGTTAGTTGGAATGTTGGATGTGATTTTTGCTATCAACCTTTCACTTGTTCCTCCATCTGCTATTACAATAAACTCTAAAAGCTCCAGGTCTCCCGCTCTCCTTCTGTTCTGTGCTATAAAGCAGTTTTCTTTGTGAGATCTGCCATATTACCCATGAAATCCAAGCCTGGAGCGCAAGGATGTGAAAAGTAGCATAGAAAGCTGTGGAGGCTGCCAATCTTGTAATGGTGCTACCAGCTCGTATTTTTTTGTAACATATCAGTACGTGGGGCACCTTTGACAATTAAGTGTGATCATTTTACAACGTAGTGCAGAGAAAAACGATAAAATAGAACATCTTTCAGGACGTATAATATCATAAAAACTTACCGTAAAATAAGAGCTGTGAACCTGAAATGACACCACAGCAACTGAAGGCTCTAAAGACAACGCACATGTGCCTAGAAAAATGGTTCACACTCATGGTTAGACCAAAGTGCTTGCTTTGATTTGCTTTAATTCTTCATGGAGCACTTGGATCTGCTTTTCTTAACAACTTGCTCTGAACCAGTTAGGAAAATGTCTGATTAAAAATGAATTGGCTCTTAGCATGTAAAAATTCCATTGTGACATTCACTCTGGGAGAAAAATCAAGTTTGTCTCTTGTAGTATGTTGTTACTGCGAGAGGCAGCAATGTGCACAAAGGGAGACTCCATATTGAAATTCACTGGGGCTGGCTAATACAGGGCATGTTTGCCTCTTGGCCAAGGTTTTGTAGAACATCGAGTATTAAGCATTCCACTTTCAACTATGTTGTGAGACGGATTTTAACAGTCTGTGTAACACAAATGGAAATATCCTCACTTGCGGTTTCTATTATGGATAAATCTCCAAAAACACTGGATCTGTTCAGGCATAACATTAAAACCACTGACAGGAGAAGTGGATATCATTGAATATCTTGTGATAATTCAGTGTACTGCTGGGAAACGTTTGGACCTGGCATTTGTGTTGATGCTACTTGGGCATGTTGCACCAACCTAGACCTGACCAGACACCCCCATCCCATAGCAATGATACTTCTTGATTAGGCAAAAAAAAGGTAAAAAAAAAAATGAAGAACAGCACAAGGTGTTGACCTGGCCTCCAAATTCCCTAGATCCTAAACTGATCCAGTATCTGTGGAATGTACTGGAACAAGCCTGATCCCCAGAGGCCCGTCCACTCAACTCATAGGACCTGAAGGTCCCCCACTAACAACATACTGTAGCCAGACACTATAATACACTCTCAGGAGGCCCATGTCCATTCTCTGAAGAGTCCCAACTGTTTTGGAGGCACAAGGGAGTAGGGAGTAGGGAGTAGTAGGGAGAGCACAATATTAGGCAGGTGGTCTTAATGTTATGCCTGATTAATGTATATTCCATTAGTGAAAGCAAATAGCATCTTTTATTAGTGAATGCATAGTGAACACCCAAGCTTGTGAGCAATCCTTGCTGTAAAATCAGGAGGAGGAGACATTAGTGCTCTTCTTAACAAAGTAAAATGATCCTCTTGTTTAAAATTGGTGCAGTTCCTTTAAGGCACGCCATGTGTTTCGCACATTAGACTGTCCTTAAGGCCTGAAACCTCCAACAGTTTCACTTGGACTTAACGAGCAAATCAGTCCTAGTCAGGTTATGGCTGCACTGGCTTCTTCTTACTTTCTTAGAATCTGCCCACAGGCCCCTGATTTAGTCCTTTGCCAGCCTTATCATACCGAAGAATCAAACACTGCAAATGGAAAGCATTTTCAGTGGGGATATTACATTGGAGCAACCCAAACAGAAAACCACTTGCAGCCTCCAACTACATTTAAATTTTTTAAGATAGCTTGTCAGATGTAATCAGTGTTTGTGTAACAACTCAATCCTTAAGAGTTACCGCTAGAAAGCTCGGCACCTGTGTGTTAACTCTCTGTGAACTTTACGTTTACATTTCCTTTAGAGCTACAGTGCAGAACATATCCCCATTCTGACAGTTAGAGTAATTACACAAACGGTATCAACATGTGCATATGATGAATGCCTCCAGTCCCTTTTCTTCTTTTTTTTGTTCTCCAGAGAGGAAAGGCCACAGCAGCTATAATCCATGCTTGTCTTTGCCTTCGACTGCTTTCTTTTTTAGACTGTAATCCTTCCTCTAAACAATTTTTTAATATGGAGCATCACATGCATATGGAGGATCCTTCTTGACTGAAATCTTTCCACCGAACCGAGCTTCTTCTGTATATGGAGTATCATTCTTGGAGAGGAGGAGGAGGAGTAGTAGTAGTAGTAGGGTCTATTGTTTTCTTCCTGGCCGCTTGAGATGAAATTAAATTGACTTCACCTTATTTGTGTTTGTTATACTTAATCATACCCTTTGTTACTATAGGCCACTCCATTGCAGCAGCTACAGTTGCCTCTCTTTTCAACTCTTGCAAACCAAACATTGCTGGTTGACATAAAACCCGGCAGAGACAATAGATTTAAAACTCTGAAACTTCAAAATAAAGAGAGAATAACCTCGCTCTGATCAGATTAATCGGTGTCGTATGAACTCCTTTTTGAAAAGGCTTTCTTCTCATGAAAGTACTGTAGTAATTTCTCAAGCAGTTTTTGATGACTGCCCGAGCACATTTTCACCATGTATGTCGCGTGCACTCGCACACGATCTTCTGAAAGCCTACAGTGATACGTAGATCGGCTGTAGTGATCACTGTCTCCCTCCTCAGAGATACTTAATGCCTAAATCTCTTTCTAACTGGCAGGGAACCACATAATTGGCTGTGGTCCATTTGCTCACCCCCGTGTGTGTCCTCTCACTAACAGCAGATTTTAATGAATCAGTTTTACAGTGATTAGAGCTCCTGGCTATGTGCAGGTCAGAGAAGGAGTGAACGACCGACCGCTGAGAGACGTCCAAGCCTGGGCGTCTGTAATTTGATGGGCTCAATCAAAATACTGCAGTTTTCCTTCTCCTTCGATGACTCTTTGTCAGCTGTGGCGCTGCAACTCGCTATCTCTTTCTAAGAATGAACGTAATCTTTTTCTGTGTATTAGCTCTCTCTCTCTCACACACTCTTTCTCTCAGTCCTTTCTGCAGTTAATCTCTATTTCCTCCTTCCCCTAATGCTTTTAGTATCTACACACACTTTACTCCATAGTACCCACACACACAAAACACTTCATGAACTGCAGGTGAATGCAGCCCTTGAAAACTGTGCGCACATATATCTCTTTCCTGTCACAGGTTATATTGTGCCCAAATAAATTTAATCATGTCTTTTAATCATATATGATCAATGCTGACCACCTCTTTGCGAATCCCAAAGAATAAAACGGGTAAATGCAACCGAGGTCCGTTAGTGGGGCAATGTTAGTCTGAAGTCTCTCTGTTGGGAAATGTAAATATCAAATTGTTTGGGTCAATATAAAATTTGAAAATCTGTTTTTGTCATTCATTCATAATCTTGCAGGCGTTTGATCTTTGAGAACACTTAACAGGAAACCCTTAAAATTCCAAAAAAAACATAAATATGCATCTACACAAATACCTTCAGTGGCATCTGCTGGTTGATAAGGACGGCTCATAGCCCGAAGCTCAGCCTCTGCAGCGATACAAAGCGTGGCTCACAGCAGTGCACTGCGGAGCCAACTCCACTGATTTACCATGTCAACTTCTCTAATTCACCATGTTCTCCATGTTGGCCAGACAATCCATGTAGACAGCCTCAAACCAACTACACTGACAAGAAAGGCAACGGCAGTTGGGGCTCTGCCCAGTGCGTCTCTGGCTATGACACACCTGTCAATCAAATGGAGATGCCACAATGTGCAAGCCAGAGAGCTGCTGTGCTGCTGCTCCTGCCAACAGCAGCCACAGATGTAATTTCTTTGTCACCATTTGCAACCTACATCACAAATTACTGATACTACCAGTTTGTGCTTTCTACTGCCGTCTGATGTTTTGTTATAATGATCAGCTGGAGCTGAATTTTCAAGGTTGGAATATTTTCCATGCACCGTTGAATCCCACGATTGGTATATTTGGAAAATGAATGCTGTTTGATGTAGTACATTTGGTGTTTTTAATCAATACTTAGCGCACACACTTGGCTAATGGAGCTGATACAGATTATTCTGATGTTGCTGTCACTCTTACTGTATGTACAGGGAGCAAATGTAAGTAAACATCACGGCTTACTTTACGTTCCCTGGTCTGCATCTTTTTTTTTGCAGCAGTAAAACACATGTCTGCAAAATTTCTGCTTCTGTTCACACTCAGTCATGCGTATCATTGTTTCTGCATGCTTAATCGCTGTTGTTTTCTCCATCTTTATTCGTTTTGGACAGTATTATTTTACTATTTGGGTCTTTGTGTTACGCCCTTTAAGATATTACTAGTCGCTTGTGGAGGTTTCAATGCATACCGTTTCACTGTTTTCCACTCGCAGATGTATTATTTCCTGGCTTGTGAACTCATTACGTTCGTCGAGCCGCTGCTCATTTTATCTACAGAATATTTGCAAGCACGTAAAAGTGGAAAATGGACTCGAATTTACACGCTCCATTGTTCAAAAAATAATCTCCTTAACATTGGGTGAAAATCAATTTACCTTCTTTGTAGTTAAATCAAAGGATTCAAACCCTCTTGGATATGAATGATAAAGTCTCTTTAAGATGTAAAAGATTATTTTAATTTGCCCGGGTGGTCCTTTATTTCATATGGTGCTACGTAAAGGTATTAGGATCATGAAGTCGACGTCTTCAAAGGCGTGTGATTGCAGATATAATGCCAAGCACTCATCCAGATGTGGAGTAATTGGTGCATAAAAATACACTCTATCGCAGGGGAATTGAAAAAATATGTCAAAATAATCATTAATGCGTTTCAGACGTCTTCCAGTTTTCATCCTAATGCCGCTAATTACAGCAACAGATTTAGTCAGTGTCTGCGAGATGTCTAGCATACATGTATTAAAATATGACTTACAAACACTGACGGTCTATCACCACCACATAATATGTTGTACTACTAAACCATTCCTATTTTCTTTAAAACTGTCAAGCTGTCAAACGCTTCTGGTCTTACTGCTGCAATAAAAGATGTGGTAATGAGACAGAAACCAAGTCATGTCCTTATTTAAGATCAGTGGTTGTCTGCATTCTGTCTAAAACATATGCAAATGGTACAAACAGTAGAAATGCATAAACAAGATGAAAACTTACAAAGCACTCTTTAGTGTCGGTGCAGCCGCCATCCTATGATATATGATACCAGATCCGTTTGTGCACGCGTTCCTCATGAATCATCGTTACATCTGAACGTAGGGTATCCAAGGATATCCAATCCCCAAAATTCAATATTTGTTTATAACTAACTCCATTTATTCCATATTGACTGTATTTACAGGGGACTACATGGTTGTCACTGATTTATGGCGTAGGAACGCAACAGTGGACATAATATTGACATGGATATGGTTAGTTGGAAGCTTAAGCACAATTATTACTCTCATTATTATTTATTATCAACTCAGATTTTTTGTGCTTCTTCCATAAACAAAACCAGTCTGTGTGTGTGTGTGTGTGTGTATTTTTTTTTTTTTTTATGTGTGAGGCCTTGCCAGTCAAGGATAAAAGGCTTTGTTAAATTGACTACACAGACTTTTTTTAGAGATTAGCTTGTTGGTCAGCCTACCGTTACATGACGACAAAAACAAAAATGATGTCCCTGTGCATATATGCTTTGCTCCAGTGCTCATACTCACACTAAGCCTGCAGCGGCATCGGGTCGGGGCTCTGTACCTGAACGAAGACCGGAACTGACTATGACTATTTACGCCTACTATAAAAGTGTAATGTGCATCTGGAAATGCTATACGGGGCAATGAACAAACTGATCGTGTCCTTGCATTTACACATAGCGCTTGATGTCTGCATCTGTCGGTTTAGTGCGTAATTGGATCTCGCCTTTTATGAGCGCTTTACAAAATAAGGGCGTGCGGGAGAGGCGAGCGGGTGCCAAGTATTGTCACACACACAGCGTACAGGTGTAGAGGCACAAGTGCTGTGGTTGCTGCAGACTTATTTTTGTTTTTGTGGCAGGACTTGTCCTTGGAGACTCCTCGGTAAGTGACGTGGTTAGAAGATGTGGTAATAATGTTTCTGTCCTGTTACTTGATACTTTCTCACTAAAGCAAACACATGGTGCGGATTGCATTTCAACTTGGCTGACACCCTGGCTGGGATCCGATGAAAATGTCATCTGAGGTCCCCGGCCTTCATGTGGGCCTCTAGTGAAAGAAAGTCTGCTAATTTGATTTCACATCGGCTGCTTATTATTATCGTCTGTGCCACAGAAGATGAAGGAGCGTCTTTTGTTAAAACAAAACTCAAACATACCACCATAACTCTGTCAGTGCTGTGGCCGTTTCTAAATTGTTAGGGTCAGCGAGTCATCATCCGTCTTTCACAGAGCAGTTCTTTTTTGAAGAAGAAGATTTATACTTTGAGGGCCGCTGTGTTTCCTACTCTTTCATCTTCTTCTACCACAATGCACTGTAAGTGGAGCTAGTGAGTGGCTAGTATCGATCTTTAAGGTTGGCAGTTTACCGAAATACAAGCAGCTTCTTAAATCATAGGAATGGCCAGTGTGTGCTGCATTTACAAGACTCTGAGGCTCTCTCAGTTAGAACACATTAACTATAAATTGTGTTTTAGAAACTATATAAAGCGGTATTTCTTTAAAGGAACATACTATGCATTCCAGTTCATGCTTTAGATTCATAATGAAATGAGAAAGTAATCAGTGTAACATGGTCAGATGTCATTAATCCTATCTTTGGCCCATTCTGCAGTGATCCATCAGGGAGAGGGTTTGGCATTAATATCATTAAAGATAATGCAAGAACATTACTCTGTGCAAGAAAATAACCACCATGACAGTTTAGCAGGAAAAGGTCAGAATGGAAATGACTGTTCACTTATTATGGAGCTCCTCAGGCAACTTTTTACCGTCACTTGGTTATAATTGTCAGGGCAGTTACTGCCGGTTACTGTCACTTCAGCTGGTGTGAGAGTGCACTTCTCTCAGCTGCTTTTTCTGCAAGGTGTGAAAAGAAAATGTGCACTTAACTGTCTTTCTACACTGATCGGGCATAACATTATGACCACCTTACTAATATTGTGCAGGTCTCTGTTGAGCTTCCAAAACGGTTGTGACTCATCAGAGAATGGACATGGACCTTCTGAGGGTATCCTGTGGTGTCTGTTAGTGGGGGTCTTTTTGTCTTCTGGGTTGAGGGGAGGGGCCTCTCTGTGGATCATCCCACATATATCTGATCAGTTTGGGATCTAGTGAATTTGGAGGCCAAGTCAACACCTTGTGCTGTTTTTCATTTGTTTTTCTTTTTTTTTTAGTTGTTCCTAAACCATTCTTGTATGTGTGCCTGCATCCTGCTGGGGATGGCTGCTGCCATCAAGGAGTGTCATAGCTATGGGATGGGGGTGCCTGGTCTGGTCTAGGTGGGTGCTACATGTCTAAGTAACATCCACATGAATGCCACGTCCAAAAGTTTCCCAGCAGAACATTGTATTGTCACAAGATGGTCGATGTTATTCACTTCTCCTGTCAGTGTTTTTGGTGTTGTGGCTGATCCGTGTATAGGCCACATATCCCTGCATACAGTGTAAAAGTTTAAGACAGTTTAGATTCTTATTCATTGTGCAATCACATTATACGCAGGCATTTTATTGTTCAGAGTCAAGAACTATCCTCGACGCCTAGCAGACCAAGGAGCCCTGCAACAGATGGCATGGCTTCCACAGAGCCCAGATCCGAACACCATGGAGTCAATCTGGGATTACATAAAGAGACAGAAGCATTTGTGACAAGTTCTCCGAGATGCTTGAAATGACCTACCTGCCAAGTACCATGCACTGATAGTCGGCGTGTGTGCAGGAGGAACGGTGGTATTTTTAAAAGAATGCGGTGGCCGCTGCAAATACCGGTTTGATTTATGTTGTGTTTTCCTGTTTTATTGCATTTTTTTTTTTTTTCAGAAAACATGCTCTGTTACTTTTACTTCTGCTGCCTTAAAGCATATGCATAGTCCAGCATGTTATATTTATACTAAAAAGAAATATTTTTCAGTTTTATGCAAATGTGTTCTGATAAATATACACCATTTTGGTACTAATGAGAAAAAAATTACGGGCTCTCGAAGCACAGGAATGGAAAATGGCCTTCTTCTCACCTTCCAACCAAACTTGCGGATGCAGAACAGTAGCAATGATTTGCACTAGACGGCACATAATTCAGTTGTTGTTGGGTAAAATGAGGTGTTAATTAAACTTTTAACAAGATTATTTGGGAAGCGACTGGGGCTCGTACTTTAATGAAGAATTAATATAGTTAACGGAAAATACAATAACATGTTATAAAATACATTTTGTGATTTGACATTGACTAACACCAAGGGTAAGATTGCACCCTTTAAATTAGATTATAGCCAAGTGCAAGATATGTATGCAGAGTCTGAGAGAGGGTGAATAAAAGCAATAGAACTGTCTTTTCATTTCAACAAAACTGATCTTTAGTCAAAATATTAAATATAAAAATTGCTTCTATCGTGTGTACAGAACAACAAACCAAACTGTGACCAGCTGCTCAGATGAGCATATGTTAACATCTAAAAACCTGATCCAAGCACAAATGTAAAGCACTTAAGTGTTCTTCTGCATTATATGCTGCTTTAAACGTTAACATTTAAAGATATCAAGAGGAAATCTTGAAGCTCAGCTCCAAATCTGCAGCATCTGTTGTATTACAAGCCGGATAACAGATTTTTTTCCTCTCATTTTTTTATTTTTCTTATTTTCTCCGTCACCCCTGCCTCTCGCCACCTCTCTTTTTCCCTGTGAACACACTCAATCCTCCATGTTGACTGGCCGAGATAAGACATCAGCTGCGAGTCATCAGGCACAAAAATGGGCCGCGGGCACGCAGCTTTGCCTCGTCTTGACTCGCCTCACAGCGAGGGACACGTCGATGACACCCTGGTCACCTCTTGCCCCGGCTCCCCTCCACCCCCTCTTCCCTCGCCTTCCTTCTCGCAGATCTCTTCCGCTAACGCGTTTCCTTTGTGAATGTGCTCTCCGGCTCGTGACTCTCTCGTGTCTGTACTTGGCCGTGCATGTACTGAGACAAAATGAATTAGCAGGAGTGCAAACACGGGCTCGGGCAGACAGACGCACACACTCAGGCACGCGTGCTTAACAAAGTCAATTAAATGTTTTATTGGGAATCTAATAAATTTTAAAGCCTCCTGGGTTTTCATGTTTACATTAAGCATATTGCTATATCAAGTGAACATTTCCTCCGGGAAATGCATGAAGCTATAACTACCACTGGGCCTAATAATTTCATTATTAAAACAAGTATTATTGTGGAAATGTTAACTTTGAAATTGATTTATTATTTCACTGCGTGCTAAGAATTCCAGCTGAAAACATTTAAAGAATAGTTTGATATTACTTTTTGTGGAATTAACAGTTTAATGGGAAGCCACTGTGATGTCTGAATCATAAATGCGAATCTACCACCCACATCGCGTGGAAACATGGAAAATGTAACCCGATTCTGTCTAAATGTTAATTAATAAGCCACCTGCTACCACCACTGAAGCCTAGTAAGTGCCATGGTGTATCCCATTTGCTTAATCGATCCCAAAACTGAATTGAACAAGTCGTGCGCTTATGCCGGCGTTCTGCGCTCGACTACTTCTAGGCTCGGCACATTTGCTTTCCTCTGTTGGCGCCATCGATCCTCTCATCAACCTCTCAGCAAGAAAGCGACAAAAACATCAGTGTTTTTTTTCCGAAAATGAAGAATTATGCTTTTATGACATTTGTAATGACAAAACAAATTGAAACAGAACTCCAAAACACAAAAAAATTGGCTGTAGAAATAACCAGAACTAAATGTTTTAAGATTAATTTTCACTTTTGCAAAGTTTCTAACTACTCAACAAGCCACAATTCGATTGTGGTAAACTTTTTTTTCCTCAGTTATGGTCCAATTATCGCAAGCAGCAGATTAAAGAGAATATTTACAATTTTCTGTTTTCCATTACTTTTTTTTTCTTTTTCATTTTTTCGTGAACTCATCTTCCATAAAATCGCGGCAGACAGAGCTCACTTGTTAAATCGCCAGCTACCTTAATGCGCTGCTAATAAAATGTGTGTGATGAGTAGCAGGAAAGGTTGCTTTGAAAAGCAGAAGCTCAGAGGATGAGCGGCTGTGTGAATAATAGGACTTGTCAAACTCTTACAATGCACCAGAAGGATCACAGGCACTCTGAGCTAAAAATAAGAACCACAGTGGTAATGAAATTAAAAAAAAAAAAAGGACTCTGCCTCTACCCTCTGATTAGAACCGAACAGACTGTGTACAAATAGCAATTTAAAACATCCTACGTGCGAGACCATTTTGGTTCAAGTAGCATGCGGAGAAGGTGCCAATGTGCATATTTGTGTGTGTGTGTGTGTGTGTGTGTGTGTGTTTGCTTGCTTTAGTTAGGCAAACCAATGAGGAACAACTACACACCAAACACAAGTTCTGCATTTAGTATTTCAGTTAGGGGAATGTCTGTGGATTTGTTCCTGGCATCTAATCCTTCAAGTCATATGTTCAATATTTAATGAGCTGTAACCAAGTGCTGCGAGAGCCAAATGTAACCATTAAAAAGTTTTATTGTGGTTTAGTTGCAGCAAGCATATATTGCAGTTGCGGATACTGCAATAAGGAATGAAATATGTTGCCAGGGAACTTTTTTTTTTATATTAACACTATGCTGCTGGGCAGCAGTAGCACATACTCCTCTGTATGTGGAGTTTGCATGTTCTCCATGTGTTTGCGTGGGTTTCCTCCGGGCACTCCTCCCACCATCATCAGGCGTCGGGTCAGGTTGGGCCACAGTGGCAGCGTACTCAGCCATGTAATTTCATTGTACAATTGTATAATGACAAATAAAGCACTACCTTTACTTTTATGGAAGGTGAATTCTACAATTATGTTGTGTGCTCTTACCTGAATCACGGAGGTTGAGACCCTTGAATGCAGATGTAAGCATCAAATAATATTAATTCTTTTTGCTTAAAATATCAAGTCACAGAGGAGTTTGAAATCCTGAAATGCACAGATTTAGCGTGCTTTCGTTTTTAAGCTGGCAGTAAGACCGCTTGCACTAAATGATGTAATTTAAGAGTGTCTTAGAATTTTGATTCCTTACCATGAAATTGTTCCTAACACCGTGAGCACATTTTACTTTATCACTATGTTTTTTTTTGTTTTTTTTTTGTGAAGCTTAGTCACGCTTGTTAGTGCGACTTCCAGTTCTGTAAACACTCCGCACATGCACTGACTTACCATAACCTGCAATGTCAGCTGAAGCGGGGTGGGTCAGAACTTTGCTTTGAGAAACTAATAACTAATACTGAAATTCGTTTAAAAAAAAAAGCCGTTCAAACCGTTCTCCAGCAGCCAACGCTCTGCACAAAAACAACACTGGGGTGCAAAGTCTGTGACACGGTGCAAAGCCAATCAAACTGATCCAACAGAGGTGGCTCACGGACAGGATATGAGTGAATGTTCAGGCTTGAATAAAGGAGAATAACAAATCCAGAATGTCAGCCTGACTGTCAGCGCTGTGATTGGACTAATACTCTGTGGTTTTCCAAAGCAGCTTCTGTCTGCGCACATCGGCTGCAGCACGTCAAACCCTATCAGAAACTCCACAGTATACAGCGGCGCACAGCTCAGCACAATGCAACACAAACAACAAAGATCAAGAGCCACACTATCACAGGGTGACACTCCTAAAGACTGTCGAAACGCCCATCCTCTCTCTCTCTCTCTCTCGTGCACGCATACACACAGCTCATGCATGAATAGGCGCGCTCGCAAACACCCACTCGCATGCATGTGTACACATGTATGGATGTATTCAGGTCTTGTTATAATCACAATCTCTAAGGATCTAACTTGCAGATGAGCAAAAGTATTTGTATTATTCCTTCCGTCAACTCAAACTGAAGGCGTCGGTCGTATTTCTGAGGGCGTTCGGTAATAAACAACTCTACCTCCGACACAGAACACTCCCTGTTGTTAACATGGCTGCACACACCTGCTCTTGTTTGGAGCAACCGGGTAGTCAGATCATTTCCTTTGTTTTTATCATCTAATGGCACAATTGCGTGCCACAGTGCACAGCTCCCCAGAGTCTAGGTAATGGTGGGGAGATGCCACCCTCTTTCCGAAGCAAGCCGTGTTTACTCTTATGCAGAACGACAAGCACATGCAGGGAAACTGACAATGTGCAAGTGTAAATTAGGTCCCCAGTCTGCTCCGCATTAATTATGAATTAAGTATAATTGCGATGGGATTTTCTGAAGTCAATTCATTTGGACTGACTGTAACGCGAGTGTATTCCAAGCGAGCAAGCTGTACCTTTTTAAAAAGCTGAGCTCAGACGGTGGAAAAACACAAAAACAAGGTGAACAATCACGTAAAGCAAAGACTGTAGAAGTGATTGATGGAATGAATGCGGTTCTTGAGAAGGACTTTATTTCCTTTTGTCTTTTCTCTATCTACTTGTATATGTGTTTATTAGAACAGTAAAATCCCTGTCTATTTGGAAGTAGCGCATGCTCGTGAGGAACAAACGACTGATTCAAAATGATTCTCCACATTCTATAGAAAGCAGACATCCCTTATTCCTCTCTGTCTCAGCCGCCGCCTCAACCATGGCCCTGACCAAACTAATAGAGGTTCTCAGTACCCGTGTAACACAAAAAGAGGAGTCCTAATTGCAACTTTCTGTCAACAACTGTCTAATAAGCAAACTCTGGCCCGCACTCATATGCCTCCGATAAAAGGCACGCAGCAAAACAAACAACTGTCTCCACTAAGTGCGAGTTATTTACAGATACAGAAATGTCACACGCGGAAAGCGCGGAAATTGCAAACTTGCAAAGACGAAGTCAGCCAAGTGTGTGGCTCTGTGTTTTGGTAGTGCTCGTCGGGTATATGGGTTCTATTTTTGCGGCAATGGAAATGAAAGCTCAATAAAATAAATAAATAAGAAAAAGAAACGGTACTGTAGGTATTGGTGTGCTCCTGACCTTGAAATGCAATGGTACTGTTTGACTATTTGGTGGCACTTTAGGCTCGCTGTGCAGATGTTAGTATGTGGTTGAAAAGGGGCTCCTTGACACTAAAAGCAACGTGCAACGAATATTTCCGAACCACCGACAGCCATAAAAAAGAATGAGCATTATTAATCAGAGCCCATCTCTCAGACTTCAGCCCCTCAGTGTTGTAAACATGTACTCGCGTACAATTTGAGCACTAGCATGTTTGTTTGTTCATTAAAATGGCCTTATTTTCAATCCGGCCCTCGATCGGGAAAGATTTGTGTAATTACATTTTCTTCCAGACGTTGCAGTAAATACAGTATTACAAAAATAAAAATAAAAAAAATTAGTGGAATTCGCCTGCGTGAAGAAGTGTGTTTTCCAAACACCTGTTTCTTAAAAAGAATTATCCCCCATTCACATGTAAATTCACTGTACCCTGCAAGTGGAGACTTTTCACCAGATAATTTGTGTTTCTGCTATTTTGGAACACTTTGGGCATTGGCCACAGACTAATAACGCCGGCGGGTCTACCTCGGTAATGTTCAGCTACATTTAAGGAAAAGGTTGTTTACAACAACAACAACAAAAAGAAATAAAGAGGTCCTGGGGACCGACTTCATAATGCACTCCTGATGGAGTTCCAGATGGCTGCAATTCGCCGCGCCATTGTTGGAAGCAGCGGTGTGATTACATATGAAGCAAATAACACAGGTGCTATAGCTGGCTACACATTTTTGACTGAAAGAATGTACAGGAAACATTGGAAGGTTAAAAAAAAGAAAGCAGTTAACGTGTCAGAGTAACTGAATGAAGAGAAACAAGTAACAGTAAACTGAAATGTTATGTTTGTCTTTTAAAGCTGACTTTCCCAGAAAATGCCGGCAATCAAAAATGTGATGCAGACAGAATTGTACAAAGTGTATAATGTTTGCTCTTAGCAAGACAAAACTAAACTGCCAGATCTGTGAAAGGAGCTTTGTGGCTCTTTCTTTGTATAAAAGAACACATCCTGCCTCCAGTCAGACTGAAAATGAACTTTTCCCTTTCCATTCCAAGGCCTGACCAATGCATGACTCTCAGACACGAGCAGTCCTGAATACTTATACAACGTGTCAAGACATTTATGAAACCCAGATATATTTTATTTTTTTTAGTATTACTTCCTGGGGCTAACTGCCGGATTTGCATTATTTTGCAGGATTGTAGCTTTCAGTTGAGAAAAATAATGAAACACACGGCACAGAGCAACAGTCTGTTCTTAAGTAGGATTTTTGACAGAAGAGTTTTGAGTGTTTACACAATAATTAGTTGGAGCAAAATGATTTAGAGTGGATATTATAATATAGAATAAAATGAACGCATACTCACATGAGCACTGAATAACACGGGCTGAAAAAAATGACCCATAGAGCTTAAATCAGCCTCCCCACTCACAGAGAATAGGTCTATTATCATGACAACAGATGTGTAGGACTGTCCAGTGAAGAAGAGGCTAGTGTACTATTGAGAGTAAGGGGCTAATTTTCTCTCAGTGGGGTTATAATGAGCCTTTCATCCTCTTATCCTGCCCGGTTACCATTAGAAACCATACAACCTCTCTGACGTGTGCAGCAAAGCGGAACGGAAATGCCACAGCATTCACAAGAAGGTAAACGCGTACAATTCGGAGATCCAGATATTGTACTGTGCTCACCAGAAGGGTTATATAATAATAATAATAATAATATGTCTGGTGTTAACGTCTAAAACCAGTATGAGAAATATTGTTGGTGGTTTTTTTTGTTTTCATTTTAGGAAAAATAATATCTACAGATTAGTCATCTCGCACAAAGACTAAGAACAAAATGTTTTCTGTGGAGCTTATTTTTCAAGGAAGGTGTTTTCAGAGAGTCCCTGAAACCACATCAGAATGTTAGGAACCCTCCGCAGCATTAGTTAAGCACTAGTTCAGCACCATTGTGTTTGCCACTGAATGTTTTATAACACGGAAACATTTCGAGGTTCACGCATATTATTTTTAAATATCAGCTGATGTTAAACCATTAAAATAAGAGAGGAGAGCCTGTATAGATAAATTCACGTTGCAGGGTCTAATTAGAATCTGTATGATGTTAATAAGAACGACAAAATTACAGAGTATGGCTGCATGTGCTTGGTGTACAATAAAGAGGTTTCCTGCTGGGTCACATGCAATCAAAATAGCAGGTATAAATCATTCCTTTAATCAGTGCAAAGGTGTAAGGGGTTACCCTGCTAAATCTCTCCATTCAGCAAGAGTACAGGAAATGAGGGCAGAATTAGACGCGTTTACCTCCTTCCACCGAGGCAATGCAAAGAAAGCAATTGTGGGACCTCTCCCAAGGCTTCATTTTTCACCCATCTCAATCGTTCACGCAGCCGTACTCCTCGCGAAAGCCTTGAGCTTGTGAATAGGTCCGGCAGCGTTTCTGATAAAGCAGTCGATCGCCAAGGCAGTGCCGGATAATACAAAAGAAAATACGCTCTGTGACACACGGACATGAAGTAGAAGGGCTGAGATGGACTCAATATGAGGAGGTTAGCCAAACAAACAGATCGCACATGAATGACAATGAGGCGGAAAATTGGTGAGAGCGCACAACAGACAACAGCAGAAGACCCGAGAAGCAATATTGCATGAGGGCTTTAAAATATGCAGGTAGGTTGTGAAGTAGGTTGTGAGCGCGCAGGGGTGCTGCCGCCCTGCAAGCACACCCACATATATGCTCTATACTCTTCTCTTTCTCTGTGCCCCTTGCCCTCATTCACTCATAAAGCCCGCAGAAATAAAGAGAGAGGATGGACAGAGTGACCAAGTGAGCATTAGAGGTTAAGGGATGAATTTCCCAGCATCTTTTGCCTCCGCCTCTGACCATCTGCCTCCCTGGCAATAGCCTTCCTCTCCTGAGGTTAAACTCTAAATTGGCAGTCAGCTAAGCAGCCACTTAGAGAGGAAGGTTCAGGTGGGTAAAATCAAATAGTTATATAGTGTGTTATACACTTTGGGTGAGTGCATATTGAAAACAAGAGAAGAAAACGTGGAATACTGCTAAATTGGACCACTGAAATGTTGCCTACCAACAAACAGGGATGGAGAGGGAGGGAGAGAAGGAGAGAAGAGGCGAGGTGAAAGGAAATTGACAGGCAGATGGTGAATGATGAAAATTGAGAAATAAATTAGAGGACCAAATGAGAAATGCATAGGAAGGAATGAAACGCAGGAGCAAAAGACAGAAGATTGAGGAACACAGATGGAGAATGGACTGAGCGGAGCAGCGGGGGAAGAAATGGAGAAAGGGAAAAAATACAGGGACAGAAATTAGAAACAGAGAGATGAGGGGAGGCGCAGAATACGAGGTCAAAAAGAAAAATCTGAAATAGCATAAATGGTATATTCTTTGTTATGGCAGGGGCAAAATAATACATACTGTATATGTAAAGAAAAGCCTGTGGTCTCGTCTCCGCGCTCAAGCAGAGACAGCAAATGAATACTGACAGAGAGAGAAGAACATGGGAGGAAGGAAAAAAACAAAACAAAAACAAATGTCGTGCTAGCATTAAGTCCAAATCTTAAGCCGGCCGTCTCATCTCGCACCGCACTGACAGACTCTCTCCAGAAAGCAAATAGGTCCACAATAGGACCCCCTACCTTAGTTAATTAGATTTCTCAGGGCAGATTTTTCTTATGCTAAACAGCGAGGTAACACTAAGAAGCAATAACACGTCCAGGGTGGTGTTTAGTTCCATTAGTTTCAATGTGTGGCGACAACGGGCTGATTTACAACTGGACTGCCACCCAAGGACTTGGCACCGGCCCCGCAATCTCATGGTTACCCCACATTCAGCCTGGCATCCCAAAATGCCACCCTCTCATTTTCTGTCCCTGTCTGACTGGCACGAAGACACACGCAGCATCAACACTCAAAAATAACAAGCGTTACGGTCAATCTTGTGTTTGTGACATTATAATCCGACATTATAACGAAGCACAAAGGAATTAAATCCTCGATAGTTAAAAATATTTCTATTGAGTGAAAAGTGGCTGATTTTAATGCAAAATGAAGCCTGTGAAGTGTCTCTGTGTTTAGGTGGGAGCATATATTTGCATGTGCGCGTGTGCTCGTTGGCCTGGCAGCGGCTCCTCAGAAAGTAGGACTGAGAGCCTGTTACAGCAGTCCCAGTGTGTGGCCTCCCTTGGCACACAAACACAAATTAGCTGAGGGACGACTGCTGTGGCAGAAAGCTTCTCTGCAGACAAAACCTCTTAATATTCCTTCCAAGTCCATTAAGGCCTCAAGAGATTGGCCGGGATTGATTGTTTGTACTTGATATTACCAGGGGCTTCAAGGCCAGATCCTCGTCGAAAATTAGAGATGGCATTTGGTAAAGCCTAAGGAATTGAAAAACTAAATACAAACCTGTGCGTTCTTATCGTCCCCGCAATGAGGAATGATGGGAGAAGCCTCCGTCTAATTAGCAAACGCTTGTTGCCATTTCTTTTTAGCTTAAGGGTTCATTGACAATTGGACCGTCTTTTTTTTCTTTTTTTTCCAAGTCAGTAACTTTCAATTTTTTTTATATGTCACCCTGTTTTCTGCCAATATAGAGTTTTTCCAGTCAATTATTCAATTAAGGCAGTGGTGCACACACAGGGAGAAGCAAGAATTCCTCCTTGTGAAGCCCATATGAAGACACCCAGCTGAAGAATAGAAAGCTCTTGCATCCAATCATGTGTTATTCCTTTAAAAATCAGCAAATGTAAATGATTCAAATGTAAGAAATGAATAATTACAATTCTGTTTTACTAGGGTTACGGTAAATAAGATGAGTCTGAACATAAAATCTGAATAAAATTGGTTTATCTTACATTATATTGGGCGATAATGGGTTGATCACTGAAATCATATAAGGGCTAGGCTAAATTATTCAAATATTAGTTGTTGATAGTCACTGAGAAAAATGCGGTTGTGCTTTTTGAAGGGTCGTGGGACCTAACTTAACATCGGTAAAGGGAGGCGCCCACTTGAAAACCCCAATATATACTGCTGTTAGCTAGGCCAGGTATATGATGTCTTCATGTTGGTTGGTAGCGATATTTCTTTGTTTGGTTAGCTGCTGAGCGGCCCACTCCCTATATTATTGTCTAAAGTTATCAGACCCTGTTGCCCAACTTGCCCCCCATAGCATGTTTGGTTAATCACGGTCAAATTAGTGAGGTTGCCTTGGAAATTTAGGGTACACTTAACAGCTATACATGCGTAATTTTTTTAATTTGATCTCCAGCTCCATCCCACTCCCGCCCCCATCACGTTACCCACAGGACTTCTGCGGGAGCCCCGAAAAATTGTCACCACCTAATTGTAACATCTAATCCTGTGTATTAACGAATGGATGATAATGGGTTGAAATCACTGAAAATCTTTACGGGGAAGCATAATAATCTTAAATGAATCTATCTCATGAAAGCAGCTGTTTGAAGCTGTACTGTACTTACGCAGACATACACATACTCTAAATGTCAATGCTTACATGCTGATGTTTGGTAGGTGTAACACTTACCTTGTTAACGGTCTTAGTTTGAATATTAAAACGCTGCAATTAGCACAAATTCCAAGTGAGGCTGCACTTTTGCAGCGATTCCTTCTCACGAACCAAAGGGCAAATTATAATTTTGACCTGATGATAATTTTGACCCCAACGATGGCGGTGCTAGATGAAACATCAAGAGATCGTCAAAGTGATTACAAATCATCCTGAGGGGAGCATAAATTTCAGCGCTAAATTTCGTGGCATTCTATCCGAAACCTTTGGAGACATTTTACTTCACGTCGCAGCAGATTTCAGCCTCGTGGCGGTGCTAGCAGAGAGGTCGGGGGTTCATCGAAGTCATAAGGATGTATCACCCGGTCACCACAGATATCTATATAAAAAAAAACTAATAATGTTTCACCATATTACAGAAAGAGTCCGGTGCTGCAAGGGGAAATCTTCCCTCTGCGGACTGTAGGTTCTGTACCCAATTTAAAATCGGCATCCATCTAATAGTTCTTGAGATTTTACTAAAAACCAAAGATGTAAAATGGAAAAGTCAAGGGATCATCAAAGATTCATCTTTTTTTGAGAGCTCCGCTGTATATTTCATAACACTGCAACAGTCTGGGCCAAGGTGGTCGACTGACAGTGCCATCGTGGTCAGAAAGCATATGTGAAATGTAACACTGCCAAATCGACTCGTTTTGTCTCACACTGAGCTACCAACGCTCTGCAGTACCTTTTGATTCAAGGACAGATTATGTGTTTAATCAAATTCAATATATATATATATTCATAACATTATGACCTCTTCCTAATATTGTGTAGGTCTCCCTTGTGTGTAAACAATTTATAAATTTTAGCGTGGGCCTTTGAGTCCTATGGGTTGAGATGGATCAGGGTTGTTCAAGTGCATTCCACAGATAATTGATCAAGTTGGGATCTAGTGAATTTGGAGACCAGGTCAACACCTTGTGCTGCTCTTCATGTTTTTGAGTTGTTGCTAAAGTTTTCCGTTTTTGCCTGAGATCTTCGCACAAGGGGGTCAATGTTGTTTACTCCTCCTGTTTCTCCTGCTTTTAATGCTGTGGCTGATTGGTATGTGTGTGCATGTGTGTGTATATGCGCGTTGTCATCCTAACCAGTGTCTTTCGTGACAGAATAACAGATGTTTTACACAGCACATGACCGTCGCTAATCAGTAACGCCCTGCTTTGACGTGGCTCCAAAGTCTTGTGTTCCTCATCACAAAGTAAACATCAAGATCAAGGCACATGCTCCTCTGAGATATTAATCAGTCCAATCTGCCCAGTGTGATGCATTAAATCCCCTCCGTCCTGCTCCGGTTATGAATATCATCCCAGAGGCTGTGCTATTAATAAGTGGACACACACACTTCCTGCTGTGAAGATGTGGTCCAGAACAAGGCAGCCATTGATCTCTACGGGTGAACTGCTTAGAGGCTGAGTTGAATAAGCGTTCAGGGAATAAGGTCTCATCATCACCACGACAAAACACACACACACACACACACATGTACAGCATTCACGGGAGATTCCATGTGATGTATGTCCTGAGGGCGACTACAGTCAAGAGTCTGTGGCGATGAAGGAACCTCATTGTTCCACCCGGACTGAGGCTGGGCCGGTTTCTGGGACACTGAAACACCCTACCAAGCGTGCAGAGAGGTCGCATGTCACATGACAGACGGCGCTACGGCTTTGTAAAGGTTATCGGGGTAAGGGGTAATGGCGACAAAGACGGGGGATTGTGGCTTTACATCCGGCCAAGCGTGAGTCATCATCTGCACTGTCTCACATACTGTAACAATGGGATGTCTAAAATTGAATTTGAAGTTTTGATTTAGAAATGACACAACTTCCCTTCCAAAAAAAATAAATAAAAATATCTACTTCAGCAACAGAGAGACTGTAATGAAATATTATGCTGTTATTTAATAATAGTTTCCTTCAATGCTGCTGAGTAGGATGCAAACTGTGAGGCAGACAAATCAACAGACGGGATAAAGTTTCCCTTCCTCTGTAGAAGAACTTGCATTAGAGCCGTCTTATATAATTTACAGTCTAGCCGCAGTCCTCGAAAGAGTATCCTGCTCTATATGTGGTCTGGCAAACGCTCCCCTCCATTGTCGGGCACTGGAAGTCTGCCCACCGAATGTCACAGCTGAAAGCAGCCATAAAGCTCATACGTTAAAAAAAAAAAAAGTTTCTTGGAAAAGCAGTTGTGACAGGAAATAGAAAATAAATCTGGGTGCATATATCCATTATCGGGGCGCGTTATCGTCAGAGGGGAGTCTGCGGAGAGGGAGAGAGAGAGGGAGGAAAACCAGGCTCGGTCTCTATGTGCGCCGCCAGATATGGGGAAACCAATTTTCACCTCCTCCCACCTCATCGCAGACACACTACTTGATTCAGGCCTCGCTAACTCTGCACAACCAGGACTAAATCATTTCATCTAAATAAGCTAGCCAAATGTTTTACACCTCTGCATATTACTGAGCGGCGATAAGGTGCTGGTTCACCATTCTGCGCAAAGCATCTCTTCTTTGCCTCCTTTTTTTTTTTTTTTTTTTGTCCGCTCCACAGGCCTGAAAAAGACGAGCGGGACTGCCTGAGCTGCTTTCCGCCGCTCGCTGCTGTGCTCGCGAGGGCTGCGGCGATAGAAAAGTGCAAAAAAATAAGGAGGTGAGAGTATTTTAAAACCCTGCCATCTCGTATACCCTCGGCGATAAAACAAGAGACAAGCCATATTTTATGTTTGTGTTAAATATTCCCATGCGCACCACCTCTATGACAGCTTATTCTCAGGCAGATTTATCACAACCCTTATCTGCTCGACGCAACAGACAAAAAGGCGAGGCGCGCGGCTAACGCTGCAGCAGCGCGCTGACGCCCGAGGCACAAGACAAAGCGTACAATCAATACAAATCTGCAGTCTATACATTGAACAGGGCTGGGTTGACACACATCCTTCCAGCAGCCATACATCACAACTTCTTATCTAATTAGGTCCCTGAAGAGAGCTACATGTAATTCACTCATTGTAGTCTCTGCCAGAAAAGATATAATACGCTCTCCACGCTAAGTGTTGTGCTCTTTGTTGTCGCGATGAAGGCAATCTATTAATCATAGCGTACAGATTTAAGGAAATACATAATTAGCCTTAAATTAAAGCCTTAATCAATGTTCTTCATCCAAGTCGCTGTAGGAAATAATGTATGCGCGCTGCTACGATACACCAGAGCTGGTAGAGCTGGCGGAGTAACTTTAAATGTTTTCCCAACTGTTTCTTCTGAATCGATTTAAAGATTTTAACCCTTTGTCGGGCGAGGAAACATATTTTACAACCTATGCACACATTTTGAGTTTGAGAAGCATCTGGTGTTTAGCCTGTCATTCAGTAAAGAACAAGGCAACGCTCTCAGGCCAAATGTGGTCTGTAGAGAGGGGATTTATGGCTCTGTGGATCCGTTCAAAAGACTGGCTCATTTTAATATTTATTTTCAAGATGGCAGCCTAGGGGTAACTTATTTTATCTGGGAAATAATCATGTAATGGTAATATGTGGAGCAGAATCATTCAAACTTCCTCACGATACATATATTCAATTTGAGGGATGTCTATGTTTGAACTATTGATTCTGGGTGGATGCTTTATTTATCCCATGGGAGAAAAAACCTTTCCCTTCTCCTTCCTGAGACCGATGTGTACTCCCATCGTTCATTTTTTTTAAAGAGCTGGTCAATAGATTCTGCAAGGTTCACCTCTGCGTGATCTGAGCTGAGCTTTATTAGGTACCACGAAGAAGAAGAAGAAGAAGTGGCCTAATGTTGCCTAATGTGATAATGTGTTTACACTTGTTTACCACTTAAGGACAAGGCACCGTATATGGTAACGGCCCTACAATAACACCCTAGGGTTGAAATGTTGAACTTCCAAGTATTTCACTGAGTGCCCTTTCAAGGGATGAGAGTATTTTACCGTCTATTTTTGGAAGGAAGCTTGTCGTCCTTGCAGAGACAATCCCCAAAATCCCCAGAACATCACATTCGTGCATTTATTTTTAATTTCCTTCCTCTGAGGATCCGTGCGGAGTCCTCAGACGGCTGTATCTAAATATCATATTGATCTGCTTTAAAGGTTCAGACATTAAATTCCAATCCACGGCCAAAAGATTAAAAGAGAACAGAAGCATTAAGATAAATGAATTTCTCTTTTTATGGATTTTTATAGCTGGTGTCTTTTTTTTTTTTTTTCAGGAATATCTGGCTGCACATGCACACAGGTTCTCACATCTACACATGTACCCACAGTCTCATCCTCTGAGCAACCTCACACTAGTGGGATTAAGTGCCTTCCTTAAGGGCCTGTTCACGAATTGACCCAGTAACCTTCCAGGTCACGAGCTCACTTCTGTAACCTTTAGGCCACTCTCTCCCTCTCTCTCTCTGTCTCTCTCTCTCTCTTTCCTTTTGTGTGTTCAGCCGCACACATGTCACTCTGTCTTTGGAAACAAAAGGGAAACAGATAAAATAACATATGCCTCGGGCTCCCAGCGGTGTGACCACTGTGCCGTCTTTCAATGAAGATCTCACACATACATTACAGTGGATGTGCCGACCCACCCTCCCTCCCTCCCGCCCTCCATCGTCACTGCATAGCTCACCGCTGTCCTGGCGGATTCTGGGCTGTTAAGGGTGAAAATGAAAATAGTTTTTCTCTTTGTCTGGAGTCAAATACATGTGGGGATTCAATCCAAGAAATGCACTCACCTTTCTTCATTTTCCCCCCAAAAGGGAAAATATGACTGACTGGATACTGGTTAAGGAAAGATTACCCTTGAGGAAAATGTCAGTGGGACTACACCATGCTGTCACTAAAGGGGAATATGACAGCGTGTGCATCAGAAAGAAGATATAATAAAAAATAAAGAAAAACATCCAAGACCCAAACTCTTGGGCCTTCTTCTTCATCTGACTGATCCTGATTTTAATTCGGGGCAATGGCTTCAGGCAGATGACTAATTTAGTGAAACTTCCAGCCAACGCACTGTGTTTAGAAAGCATCTGTCAATTCATGTTGAATGGAGTACATTCAGACAACTCCAGAAGTATGTTTGCGGAAAAAAAAACTAAGATCAGAAATCCAAGCTAGCATAAAGGCTTCATTCAATGAGCTTAACACATTAGGGACTTCGTTTTCTCCCGTTGTTCTGGTTACCAAACCACAAAATATCGTTCTGTATTCAGCATTCAAGTTCCTTTAAGGCTTGATGCATGCTCTCTCATGATTTGTCCTTGTTTTTGTTTTCGCCCACTTGACTCCGAGTCAGTACGCCGCACACGCTGCAAATTCCATACGTACAGAAACCATTAATACGTCCGCGCAGTCGCCGCTAATTTCAGTAGCATAAAGGAGGATTCTTGACTCGAACCTTTTAACGTCGCCTTCTTCGCGCTCGCTTCACAAAAAAACACGCTCGGGGTTTTTTAAAGCGCTTCAGAGCAGGTGAGAGAAGCCACTTCTTTATGTGAAGCCTTATTCTTTTTAACGCATTAGAGGTCCCTTCAGCACCTTGGCAGCATTCAGTATTGTTTAGAAATGTGTGCAGTTACAGATTTTATTCTGCTGTGACTAAATATTTATAGTCCGTGCAACCGTACCAAAATAGTATAATGCAGGAGGTGAACTACCATGTACCATTCACTCAGCTACTTTAAGGATCAAGTATTATGAGTAAACACTCTCAAGGGCTGTGTTTTTTTGGTCAAAACCTTAATATTGTACATTTTGAATTCAGAACTTGTACCTGTGGTGGAGTATTTACGCTTTGTTGTTGCCGCTACTTTTATGAAAGGATCTGATGCTCTGTGGTGAGTCATACGTCCAACCACCTACGGCTCATCAAACCATCACCTTCATTGGTTAATGCGCTGCGGTTGTGCATAATGAAAGAAGAGTGCTGCTTTGAGAGAGATGTTGCTGGTGGACGACCAGGAACAGAATCAGTCTGGTTCCCATCCAAACGAGGTTAAAAAGGCATGTGACATCATCTCCGCGTAGAAAATTGTTCGAGTGGATGTTACGCTCTGTCATGTGCACTCAATTTCATGATGACAAAGTTGTATAACGGAACAAAGCCAACGCAAGGGGGGCGGAGGGGCTATAAATCTGCTGCGTCTGCCCATTGCGGTGGATACACAAGCTTTCTGTGAAACATCCGCGCAGGATCGAATGCATCTGCCGTTCCGTTTCAGTCTTTTCCGAGACTTTTGTGCGAGGCCTGTTAATTGCTTTCCCTCGCTGACAAAACTTACTCGTTGCCACTGGCATATTAATTGGAAGAAATGCTTGGTGGAGGGGAGAAAAAAAGACTATTTACATTCATGTGCAGACCAGACTATGCATATGGAGGTCAAATCTGAGACCGTCAATAACATTGTCTGCCTACAAATATAGCTCGTGCAGTAGCAGAAGAAAGTGCCTCACCAATCTGCACAGGGAGCGCGTGACATTTTTAAAGGTCCATGTAATGTACAGTCTTGGGCTAAATTTGGAAAAACTGGCAGCGAGAGTGCGCCAGAGTGACAGCACGTTTTGATAAAATGTCCAAAGATGCAACACCAGCATTGCCTTTCCCTTGGCTTTTTTTGGAAAGGACAGGCAATATGATTATACTTTAGGTCAGAAGTCAGGTTTCAAATTCCAGTCAGTAAGTGCACGCAGCTTTTTGAAAGTGACCGTATGGATGAGGTCAAACTTTAAAGCCTATATTTATTTATTTATCCTTTTTTTTTTTAGCCCCCCCTCGTCCTCACTCAGCTGCAGACTAAGCTCTGCTTCTGGCTTTCAAATGGAGTGGACAGATTAAGCTGAGTTAGGCCTACTTTCCATAGATGTGTTGGCGTGGCACTTTGAAATCCACACTCTCCACACACACACACACACACACCCCCCCTGCAACTCTTTCTACAAAAACCAGCTAAGAGGTGACATAGCTGCGCTTCTTAAACCGGAAGGTAGCCGGAGATTAGCGGATGAAAGTGTCAGGACAAAAAGTCAACTGTTGCAAAAAGAAAACGCCGTTACAACAGCACTTCTTCTCCTTATCGTATAATAGTGATAATTCATAGACAGCCACAACTCTGAGCGCACTGCTGTTAGTTATGACGATGGTGATGGCGATGATGAAGATGAAATGGGTTAAGAAACTCCAGTTGCCGTCTTTACTTCTGCTATTAGCGTCGACTCAACACTGTTGATTTCTGTTTTTGCTGTTCATTTGCGGCTCCCGCTCTGCATTTATTCTCTCAAACCTGATGTAATTAATACAAACAATAACAGACCTGCTGCTAATGATGATAAATAATGTAGTAGGTGTAAACACAGGATTCATTTTTTTAAAGCACAATACAAACCTTAATGTTACAGACTATATAAATGTGCACACTGCTCAAATATTTTCAAAGTAAACTCGTGATTCCTGCAAAGGTCACTTCTTGGAAGAGGTGGAGGCCAAAAATGGGAGTTTCACACTTTAAACGAGTGATCACGTGAATGTCTGACCTGATTGGGAGAGTTTGAAAGAATTAGCTTTGGAGGAATTTAAGAATGGACTTTAGCATAAAACCAAAACTTATCTCCTGTATCTTGGCTAAATAATGACGTCTTCATGACCATTATTGATAACAGGCCAACAACCAGCGATGAGTCTCAGCATCAGATGTTTGACGACAATTCGATTACTTTGCACGCATTTAGGTCACTTAGTCTAATCTCAGTATATTCAGGAGGCCGCCAAACCGCATGCACAGCATTAAGACGTGCATTTTTGTGACTTTGCGCAAGAGAAAGCTAAATTAGGTCTTTAAATTAACTTCTGAATGATTAGGTTGGCCATTTGTCAGTGACTTTGTGTGCTTTTTAAAAAAAAGAAAAAGAAATAACAGATCACTCGAACCAGAAAATCTGTTAGCTTCTTAAAATACACGGCTTGGCAATACAATCAGCTGAAGCACTTGTTTCGCGAGCGAATGCTGATTAGCGCTGGTGCACACGTTGGCGGCGGCGATGGCGGCGGCTTTCGACTGAAACGCATCCCAGTTTGTGCGTAGCCGTCTCATCGGAGCATCACAAAGAGAGAACAAACGGACGAGCTGAGAACCAGGAAGTGATCTCTTTCAAACATTTATTATGAAATTATAAAGGTAGAATAGCACTGTTCAAATGAAGCAGAATATGGAGTTGCAGCGTACTGAAGGGATTTAAAGAGTTTTATTTCAGATGTAATTAATGTATGCCCAGCAACTGGGAGAAAGGAAAAGAGAAAAAAAAAAAAGGAAAAGCAAGGCAAATAAATAAAAAATAAAACAGGTCCATTATTGTTTAACACAGCACATTAGGCAAGATTACCAGGAGTTCAATTTACATGAAACATCTCATATATACAAGAAAGATTTACATCGATGAGGGTTACAGAGTCTTTGTGAGCTATGGGGCCCAGTGGCAAAGCTGTCAATGGCAGTCACATTTCAAGTCAAGTGAGGCTCTTTGCTTGAGGGTTTTTCTTTTTTTTTTTTTGGCTGGCGATGCCATTATCACGACCATTAGTCTCGACACTGGCACACGCTAGTGACAGAGCAGCGGCCCGCGTGTTTCTTGACACAACAACCCAGTGACAAGGACACGTCTCCCTCTGGGTTCGTCACGTCAGGATATACAGCCGCCGCCGCCGCTGCCGCCGCTTTGCCCGTCTTTTACCCACACACCCCCTTTTCTCTCGAATGAAAAACTTCAGAGAGGATGGTAACAGGAAGGGGGGAAAGTTGGGCAACATGCTGAACACAGAGCGCCCCCCCTCCCTCCCCAATCTGTCACAAATGATCAGAACACAAAGGTGAACACAGCCTCGGTGATTTAACATCGGCATGTAACGGCACTTACCCCGGATAAAACATGGGTGAAAGGTTAGGGCTGGAGACGGGGAAGATAAGGAGTGGAGGGGCCAAAGTGAGGAGTGGAAAGGAAATATGGGGTGTCGGGGGGCGGGGGTGGGAGGGGGCATTCAAACAATGAAGTAGCATCATAACTTCATATTTTTATATAGATTTTTTTTTCTCTTTTTCTCTTGTAGACAAGCAAGCAGTCAAGAAACATTTTCTTCCACCCTCTACTCTTTTGTTTTTCAGTCCAGTTGTGGTGTTGATATCTTAAGTGGTTTGAGCTGCGGTTTGTCTTTCTCTCATCGCGCGGTGAAAAAGTATGAAGCTAGTACGTCAACTTGATTGATTGCCTTTGGGGGAAAAAGAAAAAAAAAACATGAACGGGAAATGCGTTTTGAGGATTAGCGAAAACATGGAGATGAATTAAGTAATGTCAGTTCCACAAAAAACAAAAAGCCGCAACGGCTTCTGTGCACTAATTTTCACAAAGCAAACCCCCCCTTAAAGATGGACCATCAATCAGTTTGCTTTGAGACTTTGCTCGGAGACAGAAATGGATGGTAAATTTGAGACGAATGGGTTTGCCAGCCAAAAGTGAAGGACAAAGAACAGACCAGAGGTAAAAAAAGAAAAAGAACAGAAAAATAAATAAATAAATCACAGACAGTGCATCACGCTCACATACTGTACAAGACCTTTTGATATGAGATTAGATTTCTCTCATTATCATGTATCATGTGGCGTATGTTTCACGGATTACAAAACAAGGGGGTTTATGAAAATGTTGAAATGAAAAATTAATTAAACGTGTTCACACAAAAGAAAAATGTAATTCCTGGTAATTTGCCATCATCTGTGTTCTTTTAGAAAGTCTGCCCTTGGCAGTTATAGACATCAAAGAAAATAATAATAATAAAAGCTATAAATAAATAAATATAGAAATATATTAAAAAAAAAAGAAAAAACCGAAGCACTTCATTTTTCTTAACAGAAGAAAAATAAAAACATATAAATGAACTCCACAGTTCAGCCAGTGTACCAACAGGGAGCTTTGATTTATTTTGTTGTTTTGTGGAGACAAAACTGCATCCCCCTTGGGGCAATAATCTACTGTGATAGTACTCACACCCACTACCTTAGTATAGCCTGCAATCCATTTCATTTCCTCTTACCCACCTAGATGTAGAGGACATGACAAGTTTTTTAAAGAAATACAATGTTCTCTGCGGTAAAGAGCCTTGCAAATCCTCCACTGATGATTTAAAGCTTTGATAGAAACTTCACTCGCAGACTTATTGGCTTACTATCTCCGGATCGCTACATTTGTTTGGAGGATCCGCGATGTTTTACTCAATAGGAAAATGCAGCAGTCAGGGTTATTCTTTTTGCATCTATGTGTGGCAGCGCTTAATCATTCAGCTAAGGTTTGTTTTATTTAACACACCCAACACACAGCGTTTATTAACGTCTCTCTTTCTTTTATTTATATCCACAGACACACAAAGAGACTTTTTATTATTATTATTTTTTTGTTCTCGAGAACGTTCGAAAACCTCGCCGGCGCACCGTCGGTTAAAAGTGTGAAGGACACGTACAGTATAAGAGATCACAAACTCTGTATCTTGATTAAGTGGCGGCGTAGCTGGGGAGAAGGATGTATGATCACAGTCGGCAACAATCACCGGGCTCTCTCCATCTTCCCCTTTCATGCCGCCAAACTCTGTGTCAGCACAACCCAGAAGATATTGCAACAGACTTTTCCCCTCAGGTGCAACATTGTCATAGTTCATTAATCTTCTCAAACTTCTCCTGCTGCCATCAGCCCCCGTACATACTACTAATCCCCTTATTAATGTGGCAAATGAACCTGCACAAGAAGGACGACTCCCCCAAGGCTCCATAATTACAATGGTCTGTACAAACTCCTGTTTGCATAGAATGTCCATTCATTAAACGCACTGACAAGACAACTCCAGGAATACTCTGCATGCTAAAGGATTCCCGCTCTTTTTTTTCTTCCCCTTCCTCCCCCCCTCGCTGGTCTTTCTCATATCCTAGACTTTAAACGGAATACTCCATCTACTTAATAGCCTGCTCGTTGTTTGTGACTGATACTGTAACATAAATCTATATCCAACTCAGTGGTCAAAACAAGACGGAAAATGATACATGATTCAGATCCAAACAGGATGGATTATTTTGCTTAAACCAGCCCATATACATGTATACATACGTACATACGTTGCCAGTCGTTGTGCATGAGCTAAAACTACGTAGAAATTGCGCAAAAGAGGGGGGGGCTGTTATGGGTCCCCAGAGCGAAGGCTTGATTTATGGCGCAGCAGAGCTCAGGAGAGCAGCGGGAGACAAGTTAACTGTAGGTACACACTTTCTTTCAGTGTTTGCATCCAGACGCTAATAAGCCACGACAAATTAAGACTCGATGTGATCAGGCCACATGATTGCACTGTAGAAGGCCTATAATTGTGCGGCTTGGCGTGTAATGCGTGTGACACAGAGAGGAGAAAGAGGGAGTCTACCTGCAGCATGCTCGCCAATTCAACAGTTTGGTTAATGGTGAAGAGAGAGAGACTGCTAAGCTAGCATGTTCACAACACGAGCCCTAGGATCTGATGTACAGTGCGTAGTTAATGCGTAGCCGACGGGCCCGTGTTGCATCGGCGGAGTCCACGTCTAGGACTGCTGACAGGATCAGAATAAGACTGATGGTGATGATTACTCTTGGTTTCTTAGATGCTTGTGTTGCCTCGTGAAACTAGGACAGTGTTTTCATGCTTTTTTCTCCCCCCCCCCTCAGTGTTGTTTACACTAATGCAGGTCCCTTGAGGGTAAATAATAAGTAAGAGGGGAAAAAAAGAAAAGAAAGGAAAGGCAGGGATTGCTCCTATCGCTGATAGCAAAGTTTGAGGTCTCTATAAAGCCGATTCCGTTTCGTCTGTGATGACGCCGCTGTGGATGTTCTGCTATTTCCGTCCCCCTCCCCCCTCCCCGCCGTAAGTCCTCCATTCTCAGAGAAGACACCCTCGCGCTCGGCTCCCCGCGTCTTCCTAACTGTTTATCAGTTTCCGTTCGGTTTCCGAACTTATCGATCGTTGCATGGAAGCGACTCTCGGGAGGGGAAAAAATAAAAAAACTGGAGGAAAACAGTGTCTCGAGTCGCCAAGAGAAGGTCAATTTTAAAAGCCATTTCCCTCAGCTTGGCACGCACATGTCTCTCTCTCTCTCTCTTGAACATGCTCTTTCACTTAATTGCTTACTTCATGTCAACTTCAGGCAACGGTGGGTGATTGGTTTGTTACTCATAAGGCCTCAAAGTAAATGCTCAGTTTCATCATTCTATCATTATACCGTCGTGATTTCATACAATGCAACAATCCAGCAACCCTACCGGCTGCGTCTTCAATATTGCGCATCAAATCGCATTTTACAACCCCCCCCCCCCCCCCCCCCAAAAAAGGAAAAAACTGGTCATAACTTTAAATGATATTGACTTTATTATCTGCGTGTGTATATAAGGAAGAATCTTTTAATAATGCTGTTCTTATCTTTTTTCCAAAGCGCTTCAACTCTGCAGGGAATGTGATGTGATATGATAATCCGATGATATTACCTTTTGGAAATACTGTCTGTTTAAAGATTCACTTGAAGGTTTTCTTTTAGTCTTTTGCTTTTAAATAGGAGCTAATCTCCCATCTGTTTTTTTTTTTTTTTGTTGTTTGCTTTATTAAAGTTCAATCCGCAGGCAGAAAGAAACCCACGGGGAATAAAACACACTGACACGCACTTATCAATGCTCGTGAGATGGCGGATGGCGTGCACGTGTCAACACAAATGGTCGCGCCGTGCAAAACAATCAAAGTATGGATGGAGCCATGACAGTGATGACATACCCCCGCTTCATCCAGCAAGACATGTCGGTGCAGTCTAATCAGTTTACCACGATCAATAACTGCCATTTAACCTCAAGAGCTGGAATCTTTGTTTGTTTTTTTTGGTGTAATTATGACCGAGAACCAAGCCTCGTTACAAATGGACTCATAATGGAAAAGTAGAAAATGACTTTTGGTTTTAATAATAAAGAAATGCAGATAAGAAAGCGTTTCAACGCGTCTCGCCTATCACATTCACGTCAGGAGGTATTGCTAATGAAAGGAACATCTGACACTTTTCTCTTTTTTGCAGTAGTGGGCTTTGTCAGTATATAAATAATATCGTTTTATCATCAGAGGAGTAAACAATTTAATTAGCATTCGCGAATGCTGTGGCACAATTACACGACGTGACGCTCGCGAGACGGGCTTCGCGTTCCGGTGTTAAATATATAGGTGTTGAAAGGCGGCGGCTGGATTGGCGGGAGGAGTAAACGGGTAGAGGGTGGAATCACAACTCGAGATCACTTTCGAACCCCATAGTTGTTTTTTTTCTCTGCGAGGGTTACGCGCTGCAGACAGGAGAAAATATTAATCACACTGCACGGAAACGCTTCGGAGGAGCACGTGCGAGCCGGAGCGTCTGCAACAGTGCGTTATTTATATTATCAGTGGCACTGTATAGAACGCAGCGGCTCTGTTTGTGCGCTTCTTTGAGTCATTTGTCAGAATTATTGATTCCAATAAATCTTGTGTGGAATTGTGGGATGACTGAGCAAATCAATGAAGTTGTGCTTACAGTACAGTGTCATATCTCATGTGTCCTCCTCTGGGGTTGAATAGCCCCCCCCTCCATCCTTACTTCCACCCGCCGCCACCATCACCCATTTCATCGCCTCGCCTGGTTTCTCTCACACATCTCCAACCGCACACACACACACACACAAGCACACACCAGAGGCGCCTGGCAAATGACGCCACGCTGAATGCCTCTTTTGACTGCTACCTCTCGCACAGAAAGACATTAAATGCAACCCCAGATGCAGTGACCCGGAGGTATGCATCGACAGGAGTCGCACAGTGTCACCCCTGTAATTCCACTCTCTCTCTCTTCCGGATAGATCTTATCACTCACATCTCTAACTGCCATTATCAATCTTCCCCCCGTGCAGCCTCTGCATCATTAGGCGAGAGTATTTCACTAAGAACACTAACATAGGTTTCGCTCCTTTCTTCTCCTCCCTTGCATTTACAAGTCCACTGCAGGCTGGCGCAGTGCCAGGCCGTGCCATGCAGCGCAACACTGCCACCTAAAGGTTCAGTACCACCGCCCGTCAAGAAGCCTGACCCACTGACAACAGTCTCTCTCTCTCTCTCTCTCGCTGCCTTCCCTCCCTCTCTTCCTCCCTTCCCCTCTTTTCTGCTGCTGCCTGTATTTGTCCACGTGTGTTCTATTAGATTAGAACTGTGTGTTGTGTAGCGGTGCTTTATTAGCAGAAAAATTAATAAGGCTTTGATAAAAAGCAGCATGGATTACGTTGAAATTTGAGGCTCATTATTGGCTAATCCTTTTTGAATTGGATGTGTATCAAGTTCCAGACAAGCTTCACTCAGTTCGCTAGTGTGCTTTGAGAGGAGGCATTTAATTCGAGCTTAGATGATGTGGCAAAGCCTACAGTGACATTCACAATATCACCGCGGCGGACTAATTATTGACTGAGGTTATTGCTGCAGGTGTTGGAAAGGTTACACAAGTCTTTTGTGATATCACAGTACACACCAAAAAGAAACAAAGAAAACAAACAGAAAAAATTAAATTAAACATGAATAGACTCGGAAGAGTTTTATGAGGGGAGAGGTGAAGAGTCAGCTATTTTTCTTCTTTTTTTTTTCCTTTTTGTTTTTTCGGACGGGGGGGCGGGGTGATTGGAAACGGTTAATCTGAGTAGATAGGCAAGAAAAAAATGTTTCTTTCACAAAGAACATTGAGTCACAGTTAATGTTATGTCGGTACATCTTTACCAGCGATCTAACCTGGGTGCTGAAGAAACAAAATAAGGCAAGGCAATCACTCACCCACTTGCATTTTTGTTAAATATGGATTAAATATAGAGTAATGACAAAACATTGGTCTATAATTATTACCCCCAAATTATGCATTTAATCAACTCCATTTTAATTAGCTGTAGTTTGACTTTTTTCCTCTTTTCTTTTCAGTTTAAAGTTGAGAAACAGTGAAAGTTGCTGAAGCAGTATGTCTCCTGCACTGTTTTCTGTTACTTCACAGTACCTTAGATTGAGTCCCTAATCTAGACTGGCACTTTAGCACTGTGGAACAGGGCAGTTATAGGCAGTACTTATAGACCAGTAAAAGTGCTCTTTTACCTGCTGTCTGGTGTGCATGGGCCCCTTCGTCTTGAACCCTCCTTGGGAGCTGCACTCTGAGGCACTGAAGTGGTCAGAGCTCGTGGAGGATCTCTTGGAAAGGGTGTCACAGCCCCCAACAAATGTGTTATCCAAAGGGAGCTCCTGAATCACGTGATGCTTCTTCACCGAAACCGGCGTGTCGGCCTTGAGGTGGAAGGCCGACTGCGGCGAGGCGGACTTGTAGTGCCGGGCCAGGTCTGGGCTGCTGGGTTTGAAGGTTGTGGTGGGTGTGGCATTCCAATCAAAGCGTCCAATCCCTTGCTCGTCCAGCTCGGTGGGCAGGCTGATGGTTCCGTTGATCGGCTCGTGGGCAGGGTCGTCAGACTTGTTCCCCTCGATAGTGACAAAGTTGAGCAGGGAGCTTTTGGGAGACTTCCTTTTCTTGCGCTTTTTCTTCTTGTTCTGCTTGTTTTCCGTGTTGGGCGACATCCACTCGGCCCCCTGCTTTTTCCTCTGCGCAGCTTTGAACCTGGAAGCGTGGCGGCAGCGCAGCAGCACGGTGACAAAGATGACGATGATCACCACTAAGGCGCCGGTGACAAAGGCGATCATTATGGTTAAATAGTCACCGCTTTGATAAGTTTCGCTGCTTTCGCCAATGTTTCGGTCGATTGGGGTCTCCATGGTGCGTCGGATGAGATCGTAGATGAGCGTCGAGTTCCCCACAGTGTCATTGACGTAAAGAAACACCAGCACCAGAGTATGGAGAGATTTGGGATACCCCAGATCACTGATATTGACCACTAATCTATGTAAGCCTATGTCAGTCACTACAGGCTTTTCCTCCAGAGTAATATTCCCTGTGACGGGGTCAATTCTGAACAGACCCTTGTTGTTCCCGCTCACTATGGTGTATTTGAGTTCCGCATTCATCCCTGTGTCACCGTCTACAGCGAACACTTCAGCCACCACAGATCCTGGGATGGAGGAGAGAGGGACGAGCTTGAAGGACGTGTTGGAGGGGGGGTAGATGACGATGGGGGTGTTGTCGTTCACGTCGATGACATTGATGGTCACCTTGGCGGCCGAGGAGCAAGGAGGCCTGCCACTGTCCACAGCCCTAACGTCAAACGTGTAGGAGCTCTGTTGCTCCCTGTCAAACGACACGTTGGATTTGATCACGCCAGAGTAAGGATCCAGGATGAAGTTCTCGTTGTCGTTCAGTATAGAAAGAGAAACAGCAGCGTTTTCTCCAGCATCCGAATCCGTCACAGTTATCACCCCCACAGTGCTGTATTTAGGAAGATTCTCCGACACAAAGAACTGAAAGTGATTATGCGTGAACTTGGGGTTGTTATCGTTTTCATCCAGCACGGTTACAATAACGGCTGCCTGCGTTTGCAGAGGAGGTGTGCCGTTATCTCTCGCCGTCACCGTGAAGAGGAATCTGTCTTGATCCTCCCGGTCAAACACCCTGGACGCAGTCAGCACCCCCGTTTTGCGGTCCAGATCGAAAAAGGATGCATTAGGTCCCAGCTGATACACGATCTCCGCATTTTTCCCGCTGTCCTCGTCTGTGGCGCTGAGAGTAGTGAGGAACAGGTCGCGTTTGTTGTTCTCCATAACAGCCAGCTCAATGACCGGCTGTGTAAAAATAGGCGGGTTGTCGTTTTCATCCTCCAGCCTCACTCGCACCAAGGCGGTCTGATTCAAGCTCGGCTTTCCAGAGTCGGAGGCGACGATCTTGAAGTTGTACTCCTTTGTCCCCTCGTAGTCGAGCAGGGCAGATGTCTCCAGCAGATACTGGTTGTCGTACACGGCTTTGAGGTGGAACGGCACATCCTTCTCGATGAAACAAATGACCTTGCCGTTGATGTCGGTGTCTTTGTCTGACACTGTGATGAGAGCTATCTTGGTATTGATGGGATCCTTCTCCGAGAGGAAAACAGTCCCATTAATGGGGCTGATTATGTATCTCAAGTCTATATTAGGTGGATTGTCATTAACATCAGTCACGTTTATGGTTACAGTAGCTCTGGCTGAACTCGAGCTGCCATCACTAGCTAAAACAGACAGCTTATGAATGGCAGTCTCCTCCCGGTCCAGAGGTCTCTGCACAGTAATTAGGCCAGATGTTGTATTTAATGCAAACAGCCTTTTTGTAGCAGGAGACACCTGAGTCCCAAATACATAATGTATCTCCGCGTTGGCCCCTATGTCTGCGTCTGTGGCCTGGAGCTGCACCACAGACGTGCCGATGGGGGAATTCTCCGGTATGTGCACTTCTATCTGACTCTCTTTAAACACTGGTTTGTTATCATTGACATCTGTTACAGTCACCTGGAGGATGGCAGTGCTGGATTTCTGCGGGCTGCCACCATCCTCCACTTTGATCTTCATCACATATGTGTCCTTCTGCTCTCTGTCCAGATTCTGCTGCACAATGAGCTGAGGCCACTTCTCCCCCTCGGGCGTCTCTACGATGTCTAAGCCGAATGCACTCTGCCCGTTGATCAGCTCGTATTTGTGCACACTATTGGGGCCGGTGTCCGGGTCGGTGGCAGACGGAATAGCAAAGCGGCTGTTAATGAGCGTGTTCTCCGGGATGGAGATGTTGATCACAGGGGACGGGAACATGGGGGCATTATCGTTTGTGTCTCTGACAATTATTTTGATCTTAATCAGCCTGAAATAATCATTAGGCAGGATGACCACTTCGATTTCAAAGGAGCACTCGCTGTCCTCAAACGAGGGACCGGGGCACAACTTCTCCCTGTCGATCCGGTTTGATGTCGTGAATATCTCTCCAGTGCTGCTCAGAACGCGGACCAGTGGGTTATCTCCTGCTTTAGATACGAGCCGGTACACAAGATTAGCACTCGCTCCAGTGGCAGCATTCAGTGTGGGAAATGTTTAGGTCCTTTGGTATGTTTCCAATAAGCACATTTTCCTGCAGCTCCTCTCTGATGGGGTAGATCAGCTCTTGGGCTATCGAAGGATCTAGCCAAATGCAGGCAAGCAGGGCGCCCAACAGGTAATAGTCTTTTAGATCCATGACAGCGTTAGTGCGTTTCCAGCCTTCAACAACTCAAAGGTTTCTTTCTATGCAAGCCCTGTCACAGGCAGCGGCTCCTTGCATGTGTCGAATCTTCCACGAGCAAACCTAGGAATACACGACAAGAGTTTCCCTTCAGTGAAGTAACATGCACATTAATTAAATTTAGTTAACAAGCAGCCAACCCACCCCCACTTCACAGTCAGCTCGCCTTTAATTCACTCGGATGATCTAATATTATGCCTCTCCCATCCACGGTTAATTCAGACATTCAAAGAAAATCAACAAATGCACTGCTGCAACCATTTAGGCAGCCATCCATGTCCGTTGCCCCCCTTTTTCTAAATCCTCCACATTTTATGGTCGGCGAGAATTTCCAACCCCCCGTGGCCACAAAACTTCACAACACATTACACACTCTTGTTAATTTTACACTTAAATTGACTAAAAAAAATGAAAGGGGTTAAGCTGTGTGTGTGTGTGTGTGTGTGTGTGTGTGTGTGTGTGTGTGTGTGGGCTCCCGGACGAATGAATGCGCACGAATGGAGCCTATAAAGTGAGCTCGGTTCAGATTTTTGAATTGTTAGTGGGCAACTGAGACCCTGTTCTTATGTTACATACCCAAATCCGTTGCAGCGCAGGAGGAAAGAAAAAAACTGGAGTGTGTCAGCTCATAGTCTTCTCATCCAGTGTGCTGTGCGAGTTTATTCGCGTAAAGATATCCTTTCCTCCGTCTGATGTGCCTCTGGGTCCGGAAAAGAGGTGGCGTTGGTGGTGGAATGAGGAGGGGGGGAGAAAAAATAATCACCCCGCGGACTCAAAAACAGATTTGGGGTAAAAAACTGGGGTAAATTAGAAGCTGCAAATGTCGCAGGTCCTTTCCACCCATTTAACTTCAGGAAACGGACGGGATCTAATTGTGCGACCTGGCGGCGATTTGTGGTGATCAGCGTCACTCTCCGGCAGACGCAGCAAGGTGGTCAGCGGTTTGTGGTGTCTTCCATTAAGAGCGCGTCCCAAAATCAGTGCTCATCTCCCCGTGCACATCCCGACAAAACCGGCATCTTCTCCTTTCTCTCTCCCCCTCTCTCTTTTCTCTCTCTCTCTTCTACCTGTGAAGGTGAAGGCGAGGTGAACGAAAGAAGAGACTCTCGTGTCCCGTCATGTTTCAAGTTCACGGAGCTCCATCAATAATCAGCCGACGCAGGCACAAGGTTAAAAAAAAAAGATCATGAAGACGTTTATGTGGTGGTGTTGAAGGGGGGAAGAAAGAGAGGTTTGCAAGAGTCGATCCCCACTAAGAGATGCCAACCCAGATATACAGGCTGTTGAGTGTGACAGCGATGCGCAGCGTGCATGTGCCGTTTATCCTTGCACTCTCACTCCCAGAGCAGAATATCTTGCACTAACTCTGTGTAAACCCATAGGAGGGGTTGGTGAAGTACACCACACCGACGCCACCCCCCCTTCCCCTCCCCTCCCTCCTCCGCCCACCCCGCCGACCCTCGTCATTGGACGCCGCCCCTCTCTTTCAGTGGCGTCGGCAGCCCGAGCGGCGACGCGATTGGCCCGGCGTCGCGTCACTTAACGCGAACCGGAGGGCTGTCCGCGGAGAGATGCTGCTGCTCCGTGAAGATGCTGCAGGCTGCAGAGACGCTTAACCAAAAAACCCCGAGGCTGGAGGGGGTGGGGGTGGGGGGGTGATGATGATGACGATGATGATGATGAAGCTGGCAGTGCTGCTGATGATAATGTAGGAAAAAAAAGAAAAAAAAGAGAGAGTGGATGTCCTCTAGCTTTTGCACTGTGTGACATTATATAGGCAGATAACACTCATTGGCTCTAAAGGGACGCATTAAACACCACAACCTGTTAGGCTGTTGTCAGGTAGACTGAAATCACAGGGGTGGACATAAACATTAAAAAAAAAAAGCCACAAGATATATTATTATTGCACTATAACTGCTTCTCGTTGATGTAAGGACGTGCGTGCAC